>JBBPCY010077740.1:0-52557 GCA_037974405.1 Brachyalestes nurse | reverse complement strand
GCGTTATGCACGTCGCAAATCACGTTATGCCACATTTTTTATCGGATCGGATTACGTCTTTTAGTCCTTCCCGATTTTCGATCCAGGAATTTAGGTAAGGATCGGACCAATACCGATCCAGAATATTGGATCGGCACATCTCTAGTTTATATATGTATATATATTTATAAAAGATTAAGCTGAATATTTTTTAAGTTGATGAACCATGATGAGGACAGAACCAAGCCTTAAAACCCATCACACCTCCACTAATCTGACTACAAAGAAACATGCAGGTTCAAATGTGTTACACTCAGTTCCATTCACTTTGATGCACATTTGATCTTAAAGCTGACCTCTTGCATAACTTCTTTCCACTGCTCGCTCGCTCTGGAGTTAAAAACGTCGCTAGTGCACCACAAGCCTGGGTTTATAAGTCATGTTTGTGACCAGTTCAGCATGTTTTGTTTTCCGAACACTCCCAGCTAATGGTTAGCCTCGTTCTTTTTTTTTGCATGTGCAGCAAGGGTTGTTTTTAACCCTGGTTCACACTGAGAATGGGCAAGATACAAAGACTGTGCACGAATGAAAAGCAGACAATGTGTATCGCTTTAATTGTTTGCCAGATGCCTTATTTTCTCATTTATTCATGTAGTTTCATTTATTTTACAAACGGGGTTTCAGGGCTGTTAGAGGTCAGGATCTGCTTATTCCATTCGTTGGACTGATCCCAAGCAAATTGGGAAGTCAAAAAGTGACAAAAAACAGCATTCTTTTCCACTAGTGGTGATTAAAGAAGTGCAAAACCATAGTCAAATTAGAGTATTTTATTTCAGTGTGATAATGACAGTATGGTAAAAATGGCCTAGTGAAAAATAAATTTGGTGTCAGTTATGATAAACTTCCACTTCCGGCATTCAGCTGTGGAACTGAAGTCTGAAAGTCTTCTTCTTTTGGTCTAAAATAAAGTGCTAAAGCTACAAAGTGAGAGGTGTGAGCAACAGTAATGCAAGCCAGGAGCTGAACCAGCACAACTGATTGAAGTTAAACCCCAAAGAAGGAACTAATTGTGAAAGAATGAAGAGGAACTGAGGCAACAATGTGTTCCATTCCGACAAATGCACTCCAAAAGACATACAACTATTACGTGAATTATTACCATGCATCTGCGCATGGAACCTGGGCCTTACGTTGGCTGACAAAACAGAATTAGTTATTGGTGTTTTCTTCCAGCGTGCTTAGTTGATCAAGAATTATCAGCAGTTTGAAAAGATGAGATTCAAGCCTAATCCCTCTCAGCGCTGGGAGCATCATGTGTTGGAGAGAATCCTAACTGGAATTGATTAAACCGAGAAGAAGGAAGATTTAAATATTCTTAACAAGATGCCTAAAAGTAGTTTTCGGTTATTTTACTAAATATTTCAAGTCTTAAGGAAGTATAGGAAGTTATAGAAGGATAAATAATTGAAAGCAGAGAACAATTTCATGCTGTGTTGAATGCGTGACACTTTACACTTTATATAAATGTATAAAGATGCATACAATCATTTGTATAGCAAAACTGCTTTAATTTTTGGAATTTATTTATTAACCCTTATAGTCACATGTTAACACACTACAGCAGAGTGTGAACAGTGTGAACTTTTTTCTCTGCATTTAATCCATTCACCAAGTGAAGCAGTGGGCTGCTGCCAACGAGGGGCGCCCAGGGAGCAGTGTGTGGGCACAGTACCTTTCTCAAGGATACCTCAGTGGTGACATTAGCAGTTGGGATTCGAAACCATAACCTTCTGATTGCAGAGCCAATGCCCTAACCACCAGGCCACCAGCTGCCCAACACCCGTGTTTAGAATCGCAATATGCTTCAAATTGAGCCTCAGGGCCTACCTGCCAGGCACATGATTTTCATTGTAAGGCTTTTATATAAAAAACACTGATTCCAGTCATTTGCACTTTAATATTTGAGACAATACTGTTTCCAAATAGTGTGTTCATTTGACAGATGAGATATTTTTATTGACAGGAGACACACTTGGGTCATGCTGCCCCTATGGACGTGAGTTATATTTGTCCTCTACCAGCATCGCTCCATGTGTCGAAAGGTTAATATTAGGACATGAAACCTGCAGTCTTCACTCTCACCTCTACTCACACAGCATAGGTCACACCAGCCTCCTTCCTCCCTGAGCTTTCTGCTTCTCTCTGTGATGTCAAAACAGACAGCAAGGACATGTGTGTACCCACACACACACACACACACACACACAGGCCATTTTCCTGTCAGCAGGAGAAAGGGTGGGGAGCGGGAAAAAAAGAAGAAAAAAAGAAAAAAGGCTGTTTTGCATTGACATCACACACCACGTTACCTGGCAACTGAGGAGTCAACATCAGTTGTCAAGGCAACAGTTTCACCTTCAAACGCCCTATCCTGTCGACTCCCTTCTGCCCCTATGTTGAGTTGTGTAACACGTCCTTGGGAAGACACCACAGGCAAGACATTGTCCTCTGCTGCTCACAGGCTCGGTATCAGTGTGCTAATATTTACAACAGTAGTGTAGAAATTATATTTCAACTGTCTACGCATTTTAAAGGGCCCACATCCTACTTTTTTGGAGGATTTCACTTCTCTATCCCCATTTCTATTTTTATGTACCAGAAACAGGCTATTATTTGCAATTGTGACTTTAAGACTAATATAGGTAAATGACTTGATTGGCTGACCTGTTTTGCACCTCATTCAAAAGCAGTCTGTCCTAAAATGCTCAATACTACAGCATGAATGGCCGAGGCTAAACTGCTGGAGGCTGAATGGGCAGTCATATGTCAATGTGTTGCTTTTTGTGACATCATAAAAGCAGTAAATTCAATACAAGCTGTTTTTTGCAGCTTAGTTTCCCTTTGTGGACTATATTGAAAGGGGAGTGAACCGTATGTTCCGAAACTTTGTTTGCATACTACATCAATATGTCTGCGAAGTCTGGTCAATTTGAAATATTATACCACAGATTATAATAAATTGCATTACACAAACGCAATAGTACTTAAATTTGTGTGTAGCTACTTCCTACCCCATTATCTTGCTCTCTTTCATCACACAATGCTACGAAGCCGAGAGGGAGAGGGCTAGTAAATGGCTTCTCCAATACACCTTGGAAGTGAAAAGTACACTCTATAAAAAGATGACATAAAGGTGACACAAATCAGTGCCACTTAAATTCACTACATTTCTGTAAAATAGATGTATAAACATTTTAAAGGTATAAAGAGTATAAACCATGTAATCTCATGCATGGAATCTGCAATTTAAACATTTTCTACGACCATTTATGTTTTGTTATATTTTTAAGGTTTGCGCAATTTTATATACCAAAAAGGATTTTTTCATCATCAAACCCCTCTATATCCCTCAGGATGAAACAGGGTTTTTTTTTTGCTATAACTGATACACAGAAATTGCTTTGATTGGCTGCCTCTATATTGTGCTTCACTGGAAAAACAATTTGGGCTGAAACACTCCTTATAACTTCAGTATGAATGAGCAGTTGTATGTAGATGTTTTGGTTCTTGTGATATCACAAAAAAAGGAATTCAAAATGGGTCATTTCTGCAGCTTTGCTGCTCTAAACCTCTAGAACCCTGAAGCAGGACAGAAGAAAACATGAGGCTGAAAATGTAGATGTTTATTTGAGCACTGATAGCTACTGATTCTATAACATTATGAAGATGACGACAGTGACTGAAAAATAAAACAAGTATACCTGAGGATAGCAAATGTAGTGTGAGATTCACCAACACAGAAATACAGACAGAGGACAAGAGCAATGGATATATATATATATATAGAGAGAGAGAGAGAGAATATCATGTTACATAAAATTGAGGGTATTTGGTGAACCTTACAGACAATGACATTCTCCATCACAGTGGCTGGATCTTCCTCTGCATCACAACAGATTTGCTGTGTGCACTTGTAAACATGTAAACTTTATCACTCCGTCTACATCATTCAGCATTGAGTACATGAGATAACTTAACAATAAAATCATGTCCTTTTATAATATAATTAACATAAGTCTACCATTTTCCTATTGTAACACAAGCCAGCATTAAGGACACATAAAAACACAGAAACAAAAAGAACTCTTTGAATGGATTGTCACCTACACTGCTAGAAAGGGGTCGTTGTACCAGTCCACTGGTTGAGAATGGGGTACATGTACAAGTGTGTACATGTGTCAGGGGTGATTTTACCTTATAAAAGGACCCCATAACTCTTACATGCTTCTGATGTTTTCATTCACCTACACTCGCCTGTAACACTTCACAGAGCATTCATAAGGCAACGCAACACCTACATAAAGGTTTTCTCCAACAAGCATCAGTTATCATAAAGGCTTCTTTTTTGTTTTAATGTAAAGTGGCCATTTAAGTCACGTGTGAACACACTACTGGACAGTACACAGTGTGAACAGTGTGAAAATCTTTCTCTGCATTTAAACCATTCACCAAGTGAAGCAGTGGGCTGCCACCCAGATTAGTGTGTAGGGACGGTCCCTTGCTCAAGGGTATCTCAGTGATGCCCCAGGCAGTCCGGGGATTCAAACCCACAACCTTCTGATCACATGGGCAACTCCCTAACAATTGTGTCATTGTACATTAGCAAATGACAATTGATGCTTGTTTCAATAAGCCTTATAAATGTCTATAAAGGTTTATGTCATTTGACATGAAAAGCTTACGTAGGTGACATGACAGCCTTTTGAAAATTGCCCTTATAAAGCAAAACCCACCCACTCTTTCCCCTTCCACCTCTGTTTACTGTGTTCTTTGGTAGCTACTGTTGACTATTTTGCAATGTTTTCACTCGTAACATTTCAAGTAAAATCAATCAACAAAATGACCCCATAACCCAGTACCACAGACACCACATCAAACCTCTTGATCCAGCGGAAACACCGTTTTCCCTTTAAGCTACATCAAAAACATTGAGTTGTTTAGTATCAGTGACAAGGAGACAAAGGCAGAAATATCCTTACGTAAAACCACACAAAGTCCCAGGCGCTTTCATATCGCATTTATCCTGACAATGTGACCTTCCACACATATAAATGTAATTTGAACTGAATGACACTAAATGTATAGTTTTTGACAAAACTGAGCTAATTGCTCTACAATTAGTTTCTGCTTCATCCACAAATATGTTCAGTTGCAACTACTGTTGCCAAGTTGAAGAATGTGTACAGAACACTCCCATTCTAGCTCAGTGTGTTGTCACTCTAAACGTGTTTTTAACGTATATTTGTATTTGGAATACTCCCTAATTGGGATGCAGGTTGTACTGTTGTGTTTGGATGGTGTTGCGGGAACATGGTGGCAAATGTTTTGACCATCTACAACATTGTATTGTTGTATCTTAGTTTTTACTAAACACTAGTTCCTCTTTTTTTTTAGTAACGCTTGTCCAAGCAGGCAACAGTTGCTACGATGCATTTGTGGTCAAGGGTCATAGTCAGTCGAAGTTCTCAGATCTATAGTCTATAAACACTCGTCTACACAATTTTGATATTTTCTGAAACTCAATTGAAATCGATAGTTAAATGGAACGTTTGAGGATCAGCGAAATCCCTGCAGAACTGTAAGTGAATCAGATTGTTGCTAAATTTAGGAAAATACCCTGAATTCTACATTGTATGTCAGTTTCCCATTTGGATGAACAGGACTTTTGCCACCTTCTGCAAAACTTGTCGAAACTTGGCAACAGGAAAGAATGCATGTGTAGGACAAACAGAGAAATTTCTGTCAGCATGATGGTCAGAAAACTCAAACAGCATAATGAGACTTAGTATAAATCCCTAAACCACAGCACCAATACATTTTTCCCCATAACTGTAAATTTCAAGGACAAAAGAAATGCTGAATGACCAACAGCTAGAGTACTATACTGCAGCATCAAGCACCTAAATGATTGGAGTATTAATGAACTAGATGGTCTAAAGGCATCTAGCTAGATTTACATATTCTACAACATTAAACAAGCTTTAAGGTGGTTTACCTAAAGCAGCCCTGATTGAATGCTATGAACCAATTCCATCTGTTACTCATCAATTTCAAAATTTCATTTCTTCTTCTTCTGCACGTTTTCTAAGCATACCAGTATTTTGTGAGCTTGTACGCCAGCTTATCAGCCTCTCCCATTCTCTAAGCTGTAGCATGTCTGAATTGGCCAGTCAGTGCAATTCATACTTACTTTAACATTCTTTTTGTTTTGTACTGCAGCCCTGCCAAGGCTCAGCCTTTGGTTTCCCCTAAGCAAAAAGCATCCGCAGCCATGCACTCAGCCCTCTCCCTCAACTTGATGTACTAAACCTGCTTCGCATGTTGCTGGAAAAGATAGGGTTATAAATGTTAAGTTGATCTGCTTGTATTCTTTAGCGCAAAAAAAATCTACAAGTATAAACAAAAATGAAAATTCAAAAATAAAGAGACACATCTGACAACATTTAAGTGCTTATTTGCTGTCAAGGCAGCATATTACAGTGATTTGTTTGGCTACATTGGGACTCAAGGACAAAGGTAAATGACAGTGCCTTGTTTGACAGCTATGTGGGTATAAAAATATATTTATATATCAACTTAAAAAAAGGGGAACAAAAAATAAAAACATTACTAAAACAATCTTAAAATATGGCAAGAGCAATGAGTGACTCATTGCATTGTGGCCAAGTTCCAAAGACCAAGATGTGAAGAGATAATAGGAGAAAAAGAATAAAACAAAATTCTGAAAATGATAGAAAACAGCAAACCAAGAGGACCAACTACGATAGAACCCACAATCAGAATTTTGGGGGAAATGAATGAAAACGTACACCCTTCATCCGTCAAACATATGAACAGCGACTATTGTAAAATAGTGTATTTAAGCTCCACTTCCAGCATAGAACAAGTCCATCCAATGTCCGTCTTTCTGCTTCCAAGCCATCCATCTTTGCAGCATTGAGGCATTTATGAAGCAAGCATGCTCCTTTTTTCTCCTTCTTTCTTATCTGAAAGCAAAACAGCAAGGGATTCAGGTGGAAAAGGCAGCAATGTTGTGTGTCCATTGTGCGGGATGTGCTCCAGTCCAGCAGGGGGTTCCACCTGCCTGCAATCCGGATGTACATTCACCCTGATTGAGTCCACTCAATCTCACTCCTTCTTCACCTGAGGTCCGTCCTTTGCTTTGTTCCTCTCGTCCTTCTGGTTCTTGGCACTCCAGTGACGGTGGCATGCCAGCTCCATCATCTCAACCCCACCCATGAGCCTTTGCTGAAGAAGGAAAAATGCCACCACCAGAAGGAAATACATCCGCAGAGGTGCCCACAGCCAGAGGCCAACAAAGGACAGGGTTATGAAAAGGGTCCAGTAGCAGAGAGATGCACCTTTGACCAGCGTTACTCTCAGCTCACTCTTGCATGGCGGTACACGGGCCTCGGGGGCATCAAACTGCCGTGGCGACATCCCGTAAAACTCCCGCAGTCGCTGCTCCTTCTCCAGCCAGCGGTCCTGACACCAGGCCTGCAGGAGATCAGCACGCTCAGGAAGGGTGGACAGTGGGTAGCGGCGCACATGGAAGTGGATCTCACGAGGGAAGAGGCCCAGCATCAGGTGCCGCTCCGTCTGAGGGATGTTCTGCGGGTACGCCACGGTAATGTCATGAACGGCGTCCAGGTTGTTTCCTGCAGAACAGACAATGGAGAAGTAGAGGTCAAGTTCCTTTACACCACATGCACTTACTTTCATCACGTCTTTAATACATTCAGACAAAAATGTATTAAATTCAGCAAATAGACAGTAACTGTGCACTAAAACATGTGCTCTGTAAACTTTTGTACACAACTATATATTTTTCCCCAAGAAACAATTTAAAATGCAAACTTAAGCATTTATTTTGTAAGTTAGGGTTAAGGTTAGGTCGATATTATGTCAATATTATTTTCTTACTTTGAGCATGCAGTGGGATTTTTGGGTTCACTGCTAAATTCGGTTTCATGCTCTAGTTCTCACAACATCCACAACCATGAGACAAGATAATCCATTTTTGGTTCACTGCGAGGACCAGCCTTGAGACTGTGGTGATGCAGCTGAGGTGGTAGATTAGAGGTATGAGAGGAAACCAAGGTGCAGCTAGGCTTTAGCAAGGCTAAATGCTAATCTCAAGAAGCTGTTCCTTTCATTTTATTTTTGTAAACTGCCCTAAAAATAAATTGGACTACCTGAGAATGCAGCTAACTACACAGTCGGATGTTGAGGGATTGATGTGTTTTCATGTTTGCAGTGACTGAAATATTCCTGACTCAGCACTTGGGCGAAATGAGCAAATACTAATGGTGATTAATAGCGAAGTGTATGATGGGATTACCAAACCATCTGTAATGCATCCCGATACATCACTGGGCATGATGTCATTTTTATTAATACAAAAGTACAAGTCCTCAGATTTGAACTGTGAGGTGAAAAGCCTTTTAGATTACCACAAGGTTTATAGAAAAAGTAACACAAAAATGTTTTTAGTAGCAAATAGTAAAAGTAGTGCTTTTACACACAAAATTCTTTTACAGCTCTTCTTGTCTACTAATACAAAACAATAATGTAACGTAATATAAAAATAAAAATCAGTGCAAAGAGGTAATATAAACAGAGTCCTGACTAACACATGTAAGCCTTTTATTAAGATATTTCAAATGGCAGCACTCTGCTGCTGAAAGCTGTCCTCCTTCTCTACCTACCTTGGAGCATAAAGACACAGAAATAGTTGTAGTTGCTTTCCTCCCCTCCCCAGTCATCACTACACCTGATCTAGCGTGACACAAAACCACTTAAAAAAAAGTAGATAGTTTATGCCAACATCATTTTGCATTATAAAATATATATACACATCTTTTTTCCGGTGATCGGGCGTTACCACTGGTGGAAGACAGTGGTACTACTCCTAAAGGCTGTTTGACAACCTCCATTAAACAACAAAAGAAGAACGAGCTACTAGCAGCTGCTGGTAAAATATTTGGCTTTTTACAAAGATATCTTATTTTCCCCAGCTCTAGTTTATACGGTCCGTCATCTGTGCTTATTTGCGCCATACTGCTAGAAAGGTTACAACAAATTCGTTAGGACAAATTTTTACTGCTAAACCGGATGAAACAGCATATGTCCCATGCACTACTACAACTAATGAAATAAAAACCCTTGTGTCTGACAGACCAGGGCCATGTTCAGGTTAACGGAAGATGTGCCTGCATTGGTTTTGGACTGTTGGAATTGATAACGATCAATAAAATTCATGAAGGTATGTGTTAATGTCTTACCCAAAATAAAATTCTTGGACAGCTGTATAAAGCTCGACCTTTCACTATATTTCTAAAGAAATATCACGACAGAGACAAACATTAAAAAGAAAAGCATATAAAATAGTTGTTGTGGAGCTTAGTAACCTTTTGATTTTTTTTCCCCAAAGTTGGCCGATCCCCAACACTATAACAGGCAGCATAAATGTTCCGTTACGTTTAAACAAAGGTTGAAAGATGAGTCAAAAATGTCCTAGTGGACTTTTGTACCAGCATAAACTTTGCAGTCTTGTAGCAAAGGCATGAAGAGGAGAAATAGTACCTCTGAGTAATGGGTAAGAAAATGAGTAGTTAAGTCATTTTAGCCGCAATGTGCCAAAAAAAGAACATTACTCTATATTTCTGGCAGAACGTCTCAGTGCAGCTCTTTAAATATAGAACATGATCTCTGCAGTCACACATATGCATACGCACAGGCTCCATCATCACACTGCTTACATAAGAGCGGGCTGCCAGGCATACAATAGAGTCAGAGCATGACAAATGAGTTTACTGGATGACACATGCCTATGCCCATGCCCAGCCCAGCCCACCTACCAACCCCCAAACCCACACATACACTGACTGGTACACAGAGGACAAAAATAGAAATACTGGCTGGAGGTAGCGCATGCGCATAGCATTAGGAACCGGGTCTAATGTGTGCAACATCAGAGGCTGCCACACCTGTTTGGTGGAGCATTAGTGTAAAACAGATCAGTCTCCAACACTTGGTGGGATGCCAGCTTTACCTCACTACACCGTGACTTGATGTGTGTGTGTTCGGCACTTTCCTAGGGATGCACCGGTATGGGAATTGTGAGCTGAATACAAAACATAATCATTTATAAAATGCAGAATCACTCCAATCATCATTATAAATATTTTGTTGGTTACAAAGGCAGATATTAAAGTGTAGCAGCTCAGCATAGTCTGAACACTCTGGTTTTTCAGAGTACAATATGTGCCTCTTCAAGATATTAGCTAAATCTATACCCCTCTTTAATGCGCGCTGTTGATGATTCCGATATCAATGGGCATCACTGGTGCTACGTTAGGAGCAGTGTGAGCTTTCAATCAATAAATAAATAAAAATAAACCCTTAGGTATTTTCACGAGTGGCACCTCAGAAAAGTGATTTCATTTTTTAAAATTAAATCACTTTTAAAAAAGCCTTACTGGAGCTGGATTTTTTTTTACTTGACAGGTTTTTATAATTTAAAAACAGGATGTATAATAAAGTTTGATCAGTACAAGTCTGCAGTGGCCATAGTTTTTAGTCTTAACAATTGTGGAGTGATTTTAATCCTGTATGAACCTGCAGAGTGTGTAGTTTGTACAGTCTGACAGTAATAATTGTAGAGTGCTTTTAATTCAGGCTACCTGTAGACATTTTTGGGGAATAGAAAGCTCTCCTAAAACACTTACTGTCCATTTACCTATTTATTCCACACCATAATTCTTTGTGTAATATCAACACAAAAATGACATCTGAGAGAAAAGACTTCACCAGACTGGTTAACAGCTTCATCCATCAGGCTGTCCGGATGCTGAAAACTCTCCCCTCTACCTCCAAAAAACAGCTGGACTGATCCTACCATTGCTAACAGCACCAGCCATAAAACTTACAAACGTGTCTACATCCAACTTTGAACTGCTACTCCAAAACGGCTTACTCATCCAATGTATGATCTTATTTGAACACCTTTACCATTACCTGTACACTAGATTTATTACAGTTGTTATTCTTGATCGGTTATTGTGCCTCCGTATCCCCCAGCTTATCTTATAAATACTTAGGTACTTACTCTTAGTACTAACGAGATTCTAGAATTTTAAGCTGTGTTGTTTTAGTACATGTCTATGTCTACACCAGGCATATGGCATACTATTTCTGACTCTGAAACGTGAACCATGGCAGACGGAGAATCATAGTGTTTAGAGCTTTTGCTGCCTCAGTGTCTGGACAGCTCACAACCACTGAACCAGTTCCAAGCTGCATCAAGTCTGGACATCTGTCTGTGATCTAAATCTCAAACACTGTTTGCCAATTCACAGACTTAACTTCAATTCTACAAACATTACTGTGTGAGCTGAAGCAGGTCATTTAAGAGGATCCAATGCAATACTGTGCAAGCATTTCAAAAACTATTGTCACAAATTATTTTTACAAATTGTCACAAATTACTATCTACTCTGTGCTAATCTCTAATTAAAAAGGCCTGACTATGGGGGGAAAAAAACAGTTGTTCAGTTGTTTGGTGAGTGCTGACGATACCCACTACATACTCAGAACGTCATAATTGTGATATGACAATCTATCATATCTATGTTTAATATCATTATGAAGGCTACAACAGAACCATACATTAAACCAGAACGTATACTGAGATAGTTTAATGTGCCCCATAGTTGTGTTATTCCACTATGAAGGAACACTCGAATACAACATTTGCCAGAATAATGTCAAAGTAGGATCCCAGGAGTTACATACATAAGTACATACATACACAAACATATATATATGTAAATGTGTCTGTGAATGTTTTTAAAAAGCCTCTGTTTTTATGTAAAGCTAGAAATGTCCTGCAGTTTGTAGCAGTTTATAGTTAAATAGCTTTAATATATTCATACTAAATGGCATTTTCTACTGCTGGGCATTTACATATTAGTATTACGTAACATTTTGGAGATTTGTCTCTGTTAATCCTGTTTCGCAACACAAGCGTTTATCTGTGAAATGCTGAAAACATAAATGGATATTGATTTGCTTTAAAACTTCTGCAATGTTAGTTACTCAATGCACTCCATCACATTTCCATCTCATTTCACAAGAAGTGTTCGTTTTAACTAACCGCCATGAAGAAATTACGGCATTAAGAACATTTTAAGACGCACAGCATATCATATATTAGCGGCTACTATATGTAATTGTAAGTCTTTAAAAATGGAGTTTATTATAACTGCTTCACTAATGCAATTATAGGCTATACTAACAACTGATAGACTGTGTAACAAGTGACTACATCCTCTGACACAGAGATGCTCACAGGTCACTTTGGGCAAAACTAAAGACTTAAATCTTTGGGCGACATAAACTGGCAGGGCTAAACACGTGACATTCAGTGAATTCAATGTAGGCTGTTTTTACTGGAAACTAAAAACAGCCTGCATTGAATTCAATGAATGTCACGTGTTTAGCCCTGCCAGTTTATGTCGACCAAAGATTTAAGTCTTTAGTTTTGCCAAAAATGACCTGTGAGCATCTCTGTAAGGAATAAGAGGGTGGGTGGTACAATTTTAAAACTGTAACCGCGTTTACATACTACACATTTACAGCTTTTTGGCAGTTACAGGGACGGGGCCCCTGGAGCAACTGAGGGTCAAGCATCTTGAGTCAGGGTTTGAACCTGCAAATTTGTGGTCATCAGGTTCGCAGACAAGTGTTTTACTTGCTAGGCCACTATCACCCTGCTACTACACTAAACTCTACTTTATAAAAGTGAGGACATTTTTGTTTTCTATAACATAGGTCAATAATATTTCAAACTGTTATTAGCAATTAACCTAAAGCAGCTATATTAATGATATGAAATGCTGTACAGGGTATGCAGTCTTGTATCATGGTCTTGCCCTTCCATTATGAACGGCCCTGGCAATATTTTTGGCTATACATTTGCTATTGTTGATATTATTATCATCAGCATGTGCCATTTAGTTATTTTGGACTCTTAGCAAACAAATGGATAGTCTCTATATCCTATCTCCATTGGGGTCTTCAGGCCTCCCAACTGCCTTAATTTACTTCGGCAAAGAAAAGGTATAGTAGTTACCAGTGTTGGGCAAGTTACTTTAAAAATGCAATTAAACTACTGATGACTGATTACTCCCTTTAAAAGTAATCAAATTACTACTTTATTTCAAAAGTAATTAGTTACATTACTAGTTAGATTACTAGTTACTTCTCGACCCTCTAGAGAAACTCTTAAATCAGCTCAAACACACTTTATTATTAAGTGTTACAAACCTACAACAACTCACAAAATGTTCTTGCCTTTAACCGAGATGAATTTAAAGTAATGGCTATATTTCCAGCTACTGAACACAAACTTCTCACTCTCCACGCTCTCCACTTCTCACTCTTCTCACTCTCCACGCACGCAAGTCTCCCGTAGATGACATCGGCCTGCCGCTGACAGGTTACTGTGAACTTGATTTTATTAGTAATGCAGCGGTAACGCAGCGTTACTTGAATTGTAACGGTAATCTAATTCCCCTTTTTAAAATTATAATGCGTTAGATTACTACGTTACTAAAAAAAGAATCAAATTACAGTAACGTGTTACTAAGTACTGGGTGATGTGGAGGAAATAAAACATCACAATACTAGACACGTCATGGTATTTAGTTTTTCTCAGGTATGATAACATGGAACAGACCTGAGAAAACGAAAAAACAGCTCAGCACAGTTTGAAAACAGTACAGTTTATTTGGATAATCATACAATTTTTGTATTATTTATTATATACTTTTTTAAAAAAAATGTATTTCCCCTTGCTGCACGGAATTCTCTTTGTAATGAGACAGAATCAATCTTATACCCAGGATAGCATGTTATGACATAACTGATCATTACGATAAATAACACACACACACACACGCACACCAACATATTTGGGGATGGTGGGTGAAAGACTGAATGTTTGGAAATGGAGGGTGAAAGACGTTGGTGTGGCTCTGGGTAACCGTCTCATTTGCTTATGCATAGGAACTGTTTTAGTTTGTCCCATCTCTGAATATCATCATCCAATCAGCATCAGTCATATTCCATAGCCCCACCTCTCTCCAGTTTCAGTCTGATTGGAGATCTGATGCTCTCATGTTAAGGGATTTGTTTTTGAACTGCAGGTGCTGCAGTGAAGTTGGTAGGGGGTCCTGGGGGCCATCAAACCTGGTGTAGCTTAAAGAGAATTCATTGTGTACTGCTATGTAAGGCAACCAGCGAAAACAAATGTTAGAGTTAGGCAGCTTAAGTAAAGAACATCATTCTAAACCCAGAGGGGGCCGTTTAAGTGCAGGAGTGACGCTACGGAGGTCCTGCACTTCCCTAATGATGAGCGAATGGTTATAAATGCCTGTTTCCTCACTGTGATATCATTGATGAGAAAATGCTTTCATTTCTGCATCTGACAAACAAAAGCAGAAAACATTACATCACATCCTCCAGCTGGGGGGGTGTCTTAAATATTAAAATCTGCTGAAATATTAAACTGCTTATGAACGACAGGAATCATGTGACCATGTCTGATAAGCCATTAAACTTTAAAAACGCCAAACTTTCCCAAGTGAAGTCACTCTGCTTCCCCCCCAGCTATCAATATTCATACAAGCCGTTCTTCTGGACCATGTCCTGAACATCTTGAACAAACTCTGCCCACGACAGGGACAAGAATGACATCATCAACTCTGTGTTTATGGGACACACTGACGGAGAAGCTGGGTGTTATTGCTGGGGGTGTGTTTATCTCAAACACCGAGCTTCCTGCTTGGTCTTTTTAATCATGATGGACACTTGTCTGTAACAGTCTGGTTATATAAGCTCGTATTAAAGCTCTATTGGTGCAAAAAGTGCTTCAACCATCCAGCCCATAGCATCCCACAGTTGTGCCACCTGACTACTTTCCATTAAAGTGTAGTGTTACACTGATGTGATCTGAACTGCTGATCAACACTGCAGGTTAATGGAGATTCAGGATTACAGTCTATACACCGTCGTCTTCACACTTCACACTTCTTCACACTTCACACAAATTTATACTTTTATACATGTGACAGTCCATCAGTAAGTAAATCACACTAAACTCGGGCTGCATCCCAACAGCTGACGCACCAACTGACGGGCAGTGCACCGTGCAGGACACCCAAGAGCAAAACACACACAACCAAGAAACACACGCTGTTTGACACTATAAAAAAAATCTTTATTATTTATGATCTGTTTTAATTACATGCCTTTCTAAACTGCCTTTATCCAGTAATATCTTCTCCCTTATTCATTCATCACTACTTTGGCACTGTAACCATAGTAACCACAGCTCATGTTGTTGTACAACAGACATAAACATCCTCTCGAACAAGTGAAAGTAACAGCATGGAGGTGAACATAGTCCGACTGATGAGATGTTTAGCTGCTCTGCAGTCAGGTGGTGCAACCAGATTGAATACAAATACAAATCACAGCACAAAATAATAAGTGTTGAATTTTAATGTGGAAAGCCGGTGCAAAAAATGAGCAAAAACACTCATAGAGCAAAAGGATGAACTGCTAAAAAAAAACACGGAATGCTTAAACACCTTTTAATCCAAAAAGTGCTTTGAAAAAGGCTTCAGTGCTGATAAATCATAACAAGGGGAGAAAGTGGGCATGGTCTTTCACTGTCACTAATATCTGCATGTGATCTCTAAATAAACCTGATTAGGCCTGAAAGACAAAAAATAACAATGTATTTCAAAAACATTAGAACCAGGCAGTGCTGGACCGTAACTGTGACTGAAGAGGCCGGGTGAACTTTATTGTCATCTCAACTATAAATATATTTATAGCGAAACGAGATGTGGCTCCAGATTTCACAGAGTACAAAAAGACACAGATATACAGTAAATATGAAGCCTAATTTAAGACTTAGAAATGTGGAAATTGGTACAAACTGGAAGTAAAATGTGCAATTTACTACAAGTGCAATTTTTAACATCCAAAAATTGTGTAGATGTTGCAGAATACTGGAATGTAATTGTGTGCTTTATATGTGCAAATGACCAGCAGTTGTTCAATGTGTATATACAGCCGATCTATGCAAATACAGTAACTCTGAGACAAATATAACATGGATGTGTTTTTTGTGTTTTTACTTAACACAAGGAAACTAAGCTTTAAGACCAACTAACTGCTTTTTATGATGCCATCTCATTTGCATACACAAACAAGCCCTTTCTTTGGGTTCTCAGTACCTCATGTCTTCACTCTCTGACTGTACAGGAGGACTGTGGTCCATCTGTTTCTCTGTATCATCTGCTACTCCCCTCCTTTACCCACTTCATCAGGGGTCAGGACCCCTGCAGGACCACCAGAGAGCAGGTATTAATTTGGAGGTGCGGGGTATTTAATGTTAATCATAATGAAACTGCAGTGCTCAGTGCGGCCGGACCAGCCTGAGAGTTTCCTCCAGAGAGAGGCGCTTTTAACATGGCAGTGACGTGTGCGGTGGTCCTGCACTGTTCCCTCATGATGCGTTACAAATGCATCACTCCTCTCAATGAGATCACTCATGAGAACATGCTTTTATTCCTGCCTCTGACTACAGACCCCCCTCTGCCTCTGCCCACCAGCGGGCAGGTGTGGTGGTGGGGTGTGTTTAATTTTAGTTATAACTAATATTGTTAATGTGCATACATTTATTTTGAACCCCAGTGAAGGGAGTTGGATTTTAGATGTTCCTGAGTTTCCCAGGAATTTGCTAAGCAGTAGTAAAAGGAGTACATCTTGTATTTAGACAGAAATTACAGCCAAAATCGGATTTCCTGCAGTTATGTGATTATTCTGTTTCTGTAAACCAGAGGTGTCCGGATCTGTACTTAAGGGTCAGTGTCCAACATAGTGTGTTGATTTTAGCTGCTTAAACACATCTAGATCAATTCACCTGTTGACTGGCAGGTTGAGTGAGAGAGTTTGAAGAGGAACCATCAAGCCGAAACTCCAGGACCTGATCTGGACTCCCCTGATCAGGGACAGCTTAAGGCGCTCGGGCAACGCTCCACCAAAGTGGTAAGGGGATGGTTAGTGTCTCTCTCCTGTTCTATCACAGTGTTCTGCTCATTAGGACTGTTCAAGACAGTTTGTCCCATCTCTGAATATCATCATCCAATCAGCGCCAGTCATGTTCCGTGTAGCCCCTCCCCTGCCCATTCCCAACTTCAGTCTGTTTGGAGGTCTGATACTCTCATGTTATGGCTGTTTCTTTAATGCAGGCGCTGAGGTGCAGTCTGTAGGGGGTCTGGGGTTCAGGACAACTTGCTTTCATCATACGTGACCTGTTGTAGTGGAAGGAGAAATCTTTGTACTGTGTGGTTCTTGGCATCTAGTGGTTATTGGCAGTCCTGCTGTGAGGTGACCTGAGAAAACAAATGTCTAGATAGCCAATACAATAAATACAATATACAATAAATTAGTCAATTGAGTCATCACTGGGCAATTTGTTGTCCTCACGTTTCTGTGGAAGTTTAGAGGGAAAGGTCAGAAGAGAGATTTCATCCAGTTGCTACTGGTATTCATCTGTTTGTCAAAATCCATTTTTCCAAAAACCAGTTTCCTGCAGTTATATATGAAGGACATGATTTCACAAAGACCACAGAAATGCCTGTTGCAAACTTGACTTTGTTGAGGGCTTGTTCAAAAACCACTCCAGAACAGCTTAATAAATATGAACGATATCAATTCTAACATAGTAAACACACTCCATCACCCAACACCTAACACCTGCTTACCAGTGGTCCTGAGGCCCCCCGCTGGAGGATGTGATGTAATGTTTACTGCTTTTGTTTGTCTGCAGTCAGAAGCAGAAATAAAAGCGTGTTCTCATCAGTGATGTCACTAAGAGGAGCGATGCACTTATAAGCATCATGAGGGAACAGTGCAGGACCACTACACACGTCACTGCTGTGTTTACAGCGCCTCCCTCAGGACAGTCCTGCAATTACAGCATTAAAGTTGAATAATAAAATATTGCCCCACACCTCTAAAGTAATCTTTTTCTCTATGGTGGTCCTGTGGGGGTTCTAACCTCTGATGAAGGGGGTAATGGTTGGGGGAAGAAGGGTGACAGATGATACAAAGAAACAGATGAACCACAGTCTCCTATACGGTCAGGGAGTGGCAATACGAGGTCACACTTTATTTAAATGATATAATGGTAACTGTGTAATTACGTAATTAGTTCTGTGCATAAATTCATTCAGCATGAACATGTACACATTGTACACGCAAGAAAAAAAAACATTAAAACATGATGTCACCTTCTCAGCTCCTCTGGATTGAAAGTTTAGGATCTACACTTTCTTCTCCTGTTTCAATGAACCATGAGTCAGAAATAATTTATATGAAGTTTAGCAAAGGCTGTTTACAGCAGGAGAACCTAGCAGAGTTAAATATTGAGAGTTCTGAGAATTTCTGAGGCCCATTTGTCATTTTTTCTCTCAGAAGGAGTTGTTCATCATAATATATTAATAAATTTTATGATCATGTAGTTGCCCTGTGGGTAAGTGACCTCACTGCAGAGTTTTCTATTTATTTGCTCAGCCCTCCTCCGCTCTGCACCCGGTTTTGCCCACTTGTCATAAATTTCACTGCTGAAATATTTATTAAACACTGTGGGTCTGCTGTACTGAGCCTTTTGTTTTGGGACGGATTCTGTACAACACTGGGGCAGGAACCTACACATGCAGATTCTGGGCATGTCCACTCCCTCATGCATTTCATTTGAGGGAGGGCTGCACAAAATGAAGGAGGAGCAAACAAACAGTGGGTGGAAACATTAAATGTGTGGCTGAATGTACATTCTGCTGACCTTACTGCAGTTTGAGCAGCGGCTGCTTTTACGTCAGTTTTGTGGTAGAGTCTCAAAGGCATGTCGTTCAGAGACCTCCTTTAACATTTTTTAACAGTTTTAACAGTCTGTGGCAACATTACATACTACACACAACAATCCGTCACTTTATGCTGTTAATTGTTTTTGTATTCACTCCGGTTTTGTATTCACTTGACAGCAAAGCAGCTAAACATCTCATCAGTGAGACGACATTCTTGATGCCAGAGTGACTTGTTTTAATTTGTGACTCGTTTGACCGGACGATTATGTTTGTTGTACAACATCACTACCTGTGGTTGCTATGGATACAGTGCGATAGTAGTGATCAATGAATAATGGAGAAGATAATTAGTGGAAAAAGACCATTTATGAAGGCGTGTTGCTTTGACACAGTGGTTCAATGTTTGTGTAAAATGTAAGGATTTGTTTCATAGTGTCAAATGGTGAGTGTGTGTTTCTTGGTTGTGTGTATTGTGTGTTTAAGTGTCCTGCACTGCGCTCCGTCCGTCAGTTGGTGCGTCAGCTGTTGGGACACAGTCCGAGTTTTGTGTGATTTAGTTACTGATGGACTGTTAGATGTATAAAAATACAAATATAAAACTCTGAGTGTAAAGACAACTGCGTATCGACAGTAATCCAGAGTTGATCTGCAGTTAGAAGAATGTTCAGTGATGAATGTTCAGATCACACCGGTGTGACGCTACACTTCAATGGAAAGTAGTCAGGGTTAATAACAGTGGTTGGATGGAGGCGCAAGGTTCTATCATGTCTGTACTGTTAGAATAATGCTAAGATCAGGTGTAGATGTTTTACAGGCCGTGGGTCAGATTATGTTGTTTTCTGTGCAGCTTGTGCTGTGATTTAAAAACTTCTAATTCTAATTCAGAGCAGAGTCACTCACCTGTAGATGGGTTCATTCATGATTTTCTCTTCATTAATGATTTTCTCTTCACCATTTTCTTTTCATCACTGAGCTCTCATTTTCTGTTTTGTATCAAAGCAATTCAAAGATGCTGTTATTTAAATGTCTTTTAAACCAATACTTGCATTATTGTTGTTGTTATTATTGTTAAAAATAATGATAATGATAGTGATACTACTAATAATAATGACTTCTTCTTCTTATTATTATTATTATAAAAATGTTAATGATAATAATAACTATTATTGTTAGCAGTAGTAGATGTAGTATTAATGATAATGATAGCAGTAATATTATTATTATTAATATTATTATATTATATTATTATAATATAATGATGGTCGTAATAATAGTACTACTACTTTGTGATAAATGTTTTTTACTCTTTAATGTTTGAGATGTCTGAAGTGTCATATATTCTTATTCCCTCTGTTCCTCTATTCCTCTCACTGTCTTTCTGTTGAAAGAACTTGACTCAAAAGTGTCCTGAGGGACGTGTTTTTACTACGAAGCTCCCTGTACGTCTGTCTGGGGAAAAAAAAGGTTTTTTATTATATTAGTAATTTAATCAGATCTTGATGTTCAGCAGAATCCTCCAGCAGTGAGAAAGTGCAGGACTAGCATTTTAGAATATTTAAACGTCCGTTTTGTCTTAAAATAGCTGTTTACTTCCATCCTGGCTGAGCAACAAATTCCAATGAAGTATTAATGACTCAAAGCTATTCTGTATTATATATAAATGAGTTGTGGGACGGGAGACCAGGATCTGCCTCGCTGAGAATGTCTTACAGAGAAGTGACCTCTCTGACCTCACCCAGCTCTGTGATGTCATGCCAATGTGGGATTTCTGTGTGTGTGTGTGTGTGTGTGAGTGTGTGTGTGTGTGTGAGGCCACCCCCTTTATAAGGAGCCGCCTGCTGTAGCGCTGCAGCAGAGTGAACTTCAGCACACACGCTTAAACACACACCCACACACTCCGCTGTGCTCTCCACAACCATGTCTACATACGCCGGCTCCTCTCTGGCTGCGGGGCGGAACACACATGTGCTCACCGTCTCCCCCGTCATGGCGGGGCGGATCTTCGACACGGCCCGCCGCAAGAAGGCTGCTGCCAACATCTTTGCCGACGTGAAGCAGGACGCTCTGCTGAAGCTCTTTGAGAAGGCCGGAGACCTGCGGGCTGCCGAGAGAGCCAACAGCATCGTCTCCCACAGCAACGACCCGGACCGGGTCGTCTGGGCACTGAAGGCCCTCCAGCAGGACAAGAAGGACAAGTTCCTGCTCATCAATGGACTGAGGAGGACGTCGCTAAGGTTACGCTGAAGCCGCTCCTTCACCAGCACAACACTGACAAAGGCGAAGACCACGATGATGATGATGATGATGGACGAGTGTGGGAAGCATGTAGCTCCTAAAACTGTTGGCTTTTTGTTCAGTTATGTTTGGTGGAGCTGAAAAGTTGATGTCCACAAAAAGAGTTGGCGTCTGGATGTAGATCCTGGTGGAAAAGTTGAGAAGTAGAGGAGGAACATCTCTTTCTTCTCTGGCTGGACTGCAGCTCATGACGCTGATGAAGATGATGATGATGTTGATGATGAGCAGGTGTCAAGAAAGCTGCACAAGAAGCTCCTGAACCTTTGAGCTGTTTCTGTTTGTAGAAACAGTCTAGTGATTCACTTTCAACATGTTTTTAATGGACTGAGCATCTGATCAGTTAAGTCTCATCCATTTCGTGTGCAAGGAGATCCGAATGTAGTGACCAAAGCACGAAGGTTTAAACCAAAGCTGGTAACATCTGGAAGTCTGCAAAGATTTTGAGCTCTGAACGAGAAACTTTGCGTAGATGTGATCAGAAAGTTTGATTCTGTGGGTTTGCGATTCAGTCAGACTGAACATCGCGACTGCTCTCTAGAACCGATGCTTTGAATGAATGAGGGCCCACTAAGAGTGGAACTGTGGGTTTTATCCAGGCTTTGAAGCCTGTAAAGCTGCATATGACATGTTTTACTGTTATTTTTATGTAAATAAATGATTTTGTATGAATTTATTCCCAGAGTTTGTGGTTTTTGTTATAGCACTGAATTGTAAACTGTTAAAATGAGCTGTTAAAAGGTTGGTCAAGGTGATTTTAAGATAAAATAAGTGACGCTGGATTATCTTGATGGTCAAACTCATGTCATGTAGTCGAGCTGGAGATACAGTTCATAGTTCAGATAAATGATTACATTGCGCATGTCGTTTTATTCCTTACTTCCTTCCCTCCTTCACAGCAGCGAGTTCCAAAGAGCAAAAAACAAGCGGGAATCCACTCTCCCCGACTGCAGTCTTTAGGATGAGTCACTCCTGTTTACTCCTTTAACTCTAAAGGCCAGTTCCACAAACCCTCACAGAGATCAAGCATAAAATAAAATGAACAATAAACAGTTACTCACCATCAACAGTCTGATTTAATCCAAGATTAGGATTAATTTGTATCCAGGAAATAGGCACTAAAGGATGTAAGGAATATTCTGTATGTTACTGACGGCACTTTGTAATACAGAAGAAAAAACAAAATTACCTATTTCTTCACTCATCAGGATCATATTATGAAACCTGAGTCAGATGATACCAGTCAAAAATATGGACGCACCAGACTGAAGGTGCATTTTTAGTAATCTTAAGGACATTCTGATGTTATGACTAATGCAAATGAGACAAATACATGTTGAGTCTGTGTAGAAAATAAGTTCCAGTGCAACAATAATAAGTGGTTTAAGCTACAACAAGGTCAGTCTGTGTGCAAAACCGGTGCAAAAACAAATAAAATAAAAAAAGAAAATAGCTAAAAATACCCTTTAAAATGTGATTTGAGCTATAACAGTTTTGAGCTATAACAATTTGAGTGTAGATTTTATGTGTAGAATACTGAGGAGTAAATAAAGCCATATCAAAGCAAAAGGTGGCTGATTTTTAAAAGAATCTAAAATAGAAGATAGTTTCAGTTGGTTTAACATTATGGGGGAGTTCATTTTCAGAGGTGTGTTAGATCAGTTTTAATGTCTTAATGTCTTAAAAATTTTTTTTGATAAATTAAGGAAAGTAGCTTTATGTCCAATTTGTGGCTGGTACTGTGTGAAATAGAACATTTTGTGACAGAAATCGAGTGTAAATATTAGCAGTCCAATCAGACGGGTCTCGTTCAGGGAGTCGGCTCTTCGGGGAGCCAGAGACGGTTGCTTGCTGAGCAGAGATAAGAGTGTGTGAAAGTGTTGATGTGTGTGTTTTTAGCCTCACCCTCTGCTATACCCTGCTCAGAGCTCCCAGGTCAGTCCGAACTAGCTGAAACCAGTCTAAGCCTCATCCAGAGTCAACGTCCTCCACTCTGCACTAAGGTGTTTTCCACTCCAGGCTCTGATAATGATCATAAACCGTCCATCATAACAACAACAAACAGTCACTGACTTCAAAGGAGAAGGAAAAAGAACTGCTTTGTTATATTAAATATGTAACTTTTTATGTAACTTTGTTGCATTCAATATGCATGATCTTATGTTACAGTGATGAACATTAACATGGCTGTAGTTTTATTTGTGACATGTGTTGCAGTCCATTCATTATGAAATTACAGCACAATGTAAAGGAGAGTTAATGTTTTATAGGGTCACTGAGTTTAATATGACCAGGGTGTGAAATACAGTCTTGGGGGGTCAGAGACCCCAGATTGCAACTTGAGACCTCTGAAAGCACCAACAGCACAATTCTAAGGGGTCTCTGGAAAAACTGTGACCAACACAAAATGATAAAATAGTGTTTACTTGCGTTAAACTATAGCATCTCCCCAATACCCCGCCCCCGGCTGACAAAACTTTTTTTATTTTCTTTTTCATCTGCACCCCTCTGAGCCCCCACAGCCAGGTCAACAAAAATGTAGAGTTGTCTTTTTCATCTACAAGCCCCATCTGCCAGCCAACATGTCCTTGTGTTTTTGTTATATCTGCTAATATTTTCTCATGTTTCTGTGTAACCCCAGACCCCTCGTTTTTGTTTGTGTTTTTGCATTAAATGCTTTTGGATCTTGCAGTTACGTCCTGTCTGTCTTGACCCAAACTCATTACACAGTCACACTATAGTTCTTCTTAAGTTTTATTATTGTTATTCTTGTTACAATAATAATAAAAAAAGTAAATGTTGGCGCCGCCTCTCCTCGCAGGCTGTTTGGAATGTTGCCAAGGTTCCAACTTGTGTACAACATTTCTATCAGATGACCAGGGTCCGAATACTGATCATTTAAAGTTTGGAATTTTGTAGTTGAGCTGTCTCATGAGTGTATGCAGAGAGAGAGAGTGGAGGGGTGAGTTACCTTGAATCAGTACAGAGAGTGAGAATTGCAGTGTTAGTTCACTCTGTCGACTATGACAGGCAGGAGAGGACAAACACGGAGTAAAAAGCAGCCATGGCTCAAATTTAAAAGTCACCAGACAAAAGACACCAGAAATAAACAGCCATAAACAGCCACTAAAACTCAATTGAGTTATGAAAAGAAAGTCGTGTGTCACTGTTTGTTGTGGTTTATTAAAAATAATCAGTTTTAATCCCTGAGGCTGCTGTTGGTTTTCAGCAAGCTGCTAGCCAGTTCAGTTTGACTGATTTGGGCGCTGGAAAATGAGATTAGGTGTACACTGTACACACGCTTTGTCATAGAAATAGACTGTTGTTGTTATTATTATTATTATTATTATTATTATTATAACTTTAACCTAAACTGTAAGTCTAATCCTAATCCAAACCTTCCTGTTGTTTTGATTGCCACCGAATAGTCTGTTAACAGTCAAAGCATCTGTAAATCATCTGTAGGTGATCATCAAAGCAACCTCATACGGTTGTACAATAATAACAGCTTTTCTGAACTCCCATCAGCACTGAGAGCTGTTTTCTTCTGCAGGAAATCCATACCGTCTCAGTTTGACTCTCTGGAGGACATGCAAGAACAGAACATTCGGAGCAGTGAGTCACGAAAGAGTTAATATTAGTGTCATCATCTCTCTTATACCAAATGTGAAACTGTGCCTGGTCAGAACCGTCCAGGACCGGCCGAATGTGTGGATTACATGGGGACGCAGTAGTTTCCTCGGAAATGTCCTGGCCCTCAGTGACCTGTGGACAGGGTGGGTGGGGGGATGAAGGCCCGTGGGGCCGCTGGGTTTCCAGCTGAATCAAGTTTATGACAAGGAAGTATCAGCGGCAGGATGCTGCGCCAGGCCCTCCCAGAGCGAGCACACACTGGACTTTTATTCTACTAAACATCTCCTCTTACTTGTTACTCATTGATATCAGTGATGAGGTTCTGTGGAAAAGGTGCTCGTCTTTTAGCTGGAACACAGTTTGTGCTTGTTTACCGAGTGAAAATCCCAGGAATAACATGCCGAGGAAGCCCAATATTTAAACACTGGATAGTGCTTTATATGGATCGTCTATTTTTATCTGAAGGGGTGCCAGTCAATAGACAGCTGTGGTTTCTAATCATGATTAAAGTCACTATTAGTCAATTTTGGGTGTGTTCTTTATTTGAAACACCAGATAATGGATCATTACTGGGTTTGCAACTAGATTACAGGCCTAAACATCAGGGGCCTTTAAATGACTATTAGAGAGGCAGGAGGGGTCACACAGGTCACACTGATTACGTTTCTTAATTTCTGCTAGCTGTGATAACAATCCATTTCCCATTACTTTGCATTCTTTTAGTTCAAATACGGTTTGTGCTCATTTATAAATTACCAATCCAGGGACACACACCCTCATACTTTGAGCAAGCTCAGTATTTAAACACTGAGTAGCACTTTAATCTGATGGGTAACTGTAGATGTTCAACCAGATGTTAAGTCTAATCTAAGCTAAATCGATTGAATTTAAGCCTAAACATTATCCTGACCTTGACCTTGACCTTGTCACACCTCCACATTACACACATCCTCCTAAACTTTTACTGATTTCCTGTAAAGAACCACATTCAGTTCAAAGTTCTGGTCTCTGACAAGGCTCATAAATCAGATCTACGTCACATCACAGGTTTATGCCACTTATCCATTTATTTCATAAACTGCTCATTTTTATTCTTGTTCAACACCTTGAAGTTGTTGAGTGAACAACTACAAATGAAAACATGTAAAATATAACAAGTTTCCTTTATAAAATGAAAGAATGTGTAACTGTGCATGTCTGACTCCTGTTAAGTGGTTGTGTGGTGATACAGGCTCAAATTCTAGACTGTCCTTTAACTGTAACTGTTTCATCACTTAATATCTCATTAAATATCTAACACTTGTCTATTGATCCACACTGTAATTCTAATTATATTACGTGGCTTTTTGTAGGTCAGTAGTGACAAATTAAAAATATGGCATTTTCTAGCTAATAAAGGCTCAAATGGTGAACATACTGTAACTGTATTTGTTATTAAGGAATATTGATAGTTGTTTTAGCAACTATCAAAAGTGAGTAACATGCAAATGTCTCAATGTGTGCAAACCCTCTGACTGGTAGTATAACTGTAATTATAATTATAATTTATGTTACATCATTATAATGATGTAATGTAAATCAAAGTTCCTACACTAACACTACAGACCACACATATTCCACACTATTCTGTTTTTCATTTATTCCTCTGAATATTTGTGTACTTTTATGTCGTGATTCATTTCTACCCCATTTTCCATCTTCTCTTCATCCCCAGAATGAAAGTTTTTGTTACCAGTCCTTTAAGACTTGAATATGCAAATGAGATCTGTTCTGATTGGCTGTGTGTAGTTCGCCTTATTGTAAAAGCAGACCCAGCCGAAACACTCCTTATAGCTCCAGTAAGTGGGTGGAGCTAAACTGGCAGATGTTAATATATGTAAATGTGTTGGTTTTTGTGACATCACAAAAACTATAAATTCAGAACAGGCAGATTAGTTACTGTATTTAGAGTGAATAGACTGTGGCGTGAACTGTAATAGTGTTTATAGTGTTTCATATCCACTTCTGTAACCCTTAGATTGAGATTGGAACGGATCTGCGCTGTAAGCGCAACAAACTGTAAACCATCATCATACAGCAAAACAACTTCTTATATGGAGGGTTCCCCAAATTTATCTTATTTTATGTTTTAAAAACACGCAGGAAAAAGATCTTTGAATCCAGGAGAACTTTCAGAATAGTCTCTGTCCACAAGAGGTTGGGGAAAACCTGCAGAGGGAGGGGGTCTGGAGAGCGGCCGAGCGAAAGAACAGCAAATGGCCAGTGTATAGAATGTATAAAGTGTAAAGATTAATCTGCGACACCAATATCGATTCGTTTGAATGATTCTTTTAATCGGAAGCTTATAAATGTTTTTCATTTAATAAGAACTATTTTTCATTGTTGAGGCCTAAACTCTCGAGAGGAAGAACAGCATGACATCACAGTGTGAGGATGAGTTCAGGACAGATCTTACAGGACTGGATCAGACTTGTTCGGTTTTCTATTTAAAAAACATTTACTGGCTGTGTGATAAAACTGGATCTTTTTCATTCCAGGGTTTTTTTTCAGTCCTTTTTTTACGCACAGCGGGACTCCAGTTCTCTCACACTGAGCCTCAGAAGAGCAGCAGCAGCTCTCAGGGTTCCTTCCTCTGAAATTCTGTGGGAACTCTGGCTGGAATGTGTGCGTCACAGACGGAGCTCTTCCGGGATTCTTCAGATCATAATATTCTTTACATATTCTTTACTATTACTGCTCCAATTCTATCACTTTAGTTTTTTTTAACCCGTCAACAGTTTTTGGGCACCGCATGTTTTTGCCACTTTTTCGATTTTTAACAGATTTTTGTTCTTGTTAAACACTGGAAAGTTGTTGAGTGAACTATAATTGAAAATGTCAAGAAAGAAACTGTAACAGTGCATGTCTGACATCCTACTAACTGGTTGTGTGGTGATGCAGAGTCAAATTCTGAAGTGAATGTGAAATTTCTTTCATACATGAACGGCACTAAATTCTTCCTCTGTATTTAAACCCATTCACCAAGTGAAGCAGCAGGCAGCCAGGAACACAGCACCCAGGGAGCAGTGTGTGGGGAGGGTATCTTGTTCAAGGGTACTTCAGAGGTGCCACTAGCAGTCCTGGGATTTGAACCCAAGACTTCCTGAGTACAGGGTGAATGCCTTGACCATTAGGCCACTAGGCTGTGGACTGTCCTATGTGCTCTTTAACTGTTTCATCACTTAATAGCTTGTTAAATATCTTGTCTGATGATCCATGTTATAATTATAATTATAATAAGTGGCTTTTTGTAGGTCAGTAGTGATTAATAAAAATATGACATTTTCTGACTAATAAAGGAACTCAGATGGTGAACATACTGTACATTTATTTGTTAGCAAAGAATATTGAGTGTCTTTTTAGTAAATCTAAAGTGAGAAACATGCAAATGTAGAAAACCTTAGTGGGTGCAAAAACTCTTGACTGGTCATTTTCTATTCTTTAATGTTTTATTGCTCTTTTTGTTCCATTCCTTCCAATTAAGTGCCATGTTAAATCATTTTTGTTCACAATTAATTGATCATGCATTTTATGACTTTAATTTACTTACTGTTACTGGTAATTTACTCAGTAACAGTAAAAACTTTCCACATTAGTCCAGTTTTTATTTGCCATTCTCATTCAAGTTAAATTTCACAAGTCACCTTTTTTGTGCTATTTAAATACCAAAACAGTCTCTTTATCCCTTAAAATGAAACAATTGTTACTGTACCTTTAAGACAGATGTTTGTAAATGAATCTTATTCTGATTGGCTGCTCCAAATTTTGCTTCATTTAGAAAGAATTTCAGGGTGATACATGCCTTATATCTTCATATAATCTTCAATACTCTTATAATGTCTCAGGCCTCAGATTCAAAACCATTTAATGTGAGGGAGCGTTTATTGACAGACATCTGGTTCCAAACACCACACATAGTATAGACTGGGCAAGATCTAAATCAGCCCAGTCTTACAACATTTTGAATTTACTATTGTCTGAAATAATCAAGGTGTAGTCTCTCATTAATTTAAGGACTGTGACTAGAGTCTACCAATGAGTGGCTGAGCACATCAAAGCTATTGATGAAGTTACAGAGGCTCACTGTTGTACAGTTTTGAATACAGTTTCTTTAGCAGAGGAGTTTTTAACAGTTCTGCCCATTGCTGTGTAAGTTTTTTGCTCGTGCACTGGTGTTCCACACTAAAATTCAAAACTACATTACTTTGTGTTCTGAATTGTTCTTGCTCTGGTTGCGTGACAGTGTTCACCTCAGTGCTATTGTCACATGATTGACTCATGATTCGACAGAATGATTATGTTCATTGTACAACAGCCCTAGTAGTTGTTATGTTTACAGTGGTTTAGTAGTGATGAATGAATAAGGGAGAAGATAAATACTGAATAAAGATGGTTTATATAGGTGTGTAACCAAATCAACAGCTCTGCAGGGTCGTTTGCTGGTGTTGCTTTGACGTGTGTGAGGTGGTTCAATAGTTTACATAAAATGTAAAGATTTGATTTACAGCATCAAACAGTGAGTGCGTGTTTCTTGGTTGTGTGTGTCCTGCTTGGTGATCCGTCCATCAGTTGGTGCATCAGCTGTTGGGATGCAGCCTGAGTTTAGTGTGATTTAGTTACTCATGGACTGTCAGCTGTATAAAAGTATAAATATAAAACTCTGTAAAGATGACGGAGTATAAACTGTAAACCTGAATCTCCATTTACCTGCAGTTAGAAGTGTTAGAATGTTCAGTGTTAAACCTTCCAGATCTCATCGGTGTGACTCTACACACTGAAGGGTTAATAATAGTATAATAATAATGTAATAATGTAATGCAATAATGTAATAATACAACTGTTTCCAAAATAGTTAATGTTTCTTTCCTACTGGAAACAGCAGGTGTTCTTGAAATAAATCCATAAATAACCAACATGGTAGTTTTTAATTGTTAATGAGGGCTGGCATGTCACCAAGCACAGACGTATATTAAATTCTCCTTTTTTTAAAAAATGTGTTTAAACAGTGAAATGGCTGCTTTTATGTGGTCATAACAGTGATTTGTGTGTTGATTTCCAGAGCAAATATTTGAAATCTGAAATCGATGAGTCGTGAGTAATTTTAAGGAAAAGCCCTCTGAGAGGAGACATAAACAAACCTGTGAGTGGCCCGACGCTCAGCCGTTGGTCTGTTTGCCCTCTCTGCTGGGCTGAGATAAGGCGTGACGGTGCACGACCTCACTCACACTGAAGATTAAAGAGTAATTTTTAGCGTCTCAGCTGGGACGTCCCAACTTGGGTTGACCTACATGTCCTACTGGCCCAGAGAGGAAGGGGATGTTCTCGATGATATCATGTTGATGTTTTTTGACTATATAGTCAAAAAACAGGTTTCTTCTTACAGTGTTTTTAATGACAACATTAAACATCGCAGTGAATCATTCAAGCAGAACAAAGAACAAAATACATTTAATTTAAGCCCTGAACCAGTGATGAAACAGGACCAGATGATTCCAGATGATCAGGCAGTGGTGCTGAATGCTAAATGATTAGAACTCCTTTATCTAGGCTCCTTGTATCTTTAGACACTTTGCAGTCTTTTGAAGTAGAACATTTGCTCCCATTTTTTTTCTTTTATCTACTCAATATGTCAAAGATAAGACAGTTTGACAGATAACAAAGCAAAACAGTACTGTTTTGTTAAATATTTAGCTTCAATGCATAAATATTGTTCACATTTTGGGCGCTTCTATTTTCTTCAAAAGTCCAAATCTGACGAAGCCATTGTGACTTAGCCCGTTGGTCGCTAGAGGTCGCTGTTTACCGTTAGAATAATTTAAACACCCCCTTGGAGAGTTTTAAAGACTCTAATAGGCTGTCTGTACATTTTGATAGTTAAAACAAATTTTAGTGTATAAATATTTATTTTCTGAGTACAGTACATACAGTACTGTGCAAAAGTCTTGAGCCACCCCTAATTTCTTTATATTTTGTTTTGAATAATCTTGTAGGTGCAAAATATACTGTTTTCTTCCTGTCAAATTGTCGCATCTCTGAAATAAGATCTAAACCCAGATCACAGTGTAGAGTGTAAACATGGTGTTTATGTGCTGTTCAACAAATACTTACTGCTGTTTTTTTCTGCATGATACATTCCAGTTTTAGAGGAAAAGCACTCATGTAGTACTGTGTTGCAGTTAATATTACATTTATTATTCTACTTATTTATAAATATTATTTATACTTTATTGAGTATATAATCGATTCTGACTGCCCCTCCTCTGCTGAAAGCCTAATAAATGTATTAGCGTTTTTGTTTTCTGTAAGTATTATTATTATTATTATTATTATTATTATTATTATTATTATTATTATTATTATACTTCCTCCACCCCATTGTAGCCAAGCTCAGCCAAGACCTGTCTGGTGCTGAAGCTGGCTTCTAGCACTGGAACTATGAGGAAAATGCAACTAACAGGTAAGTTTAGATGCTTATTTCCACAAAAAAATGTGATGTATTTATTTTCTGCACCAGATAATGGAGAGTGGGATCAATAAGAGTATCAGTAAGTATTGATATCAGTATTGGTAAGCAGTATCAATATCGGTATTTGAAAAAAATCCTAATGAGGGCAAAACATCGCTTTTATTAAGTTTAATAAAAAGGATAAACAGATGAAACAGTGGACGCAACACTTTAACAGGAGGCTGAAACCTGTTAACTGCTACACATCAAAACATCAAAAAACTGGAATATTATAATTTTTGCCTCTAATACACAGAACCTAATTTATTTCATAACTGTGGACATCCCTGAGCCAGAAAACCACACAAAACAACAAACACATAATAGACTAGAAGCCAAAAATGTCTAAAGCATTCCAACAAATATACATCAAAAATAAAACATCAACAATTTGATAATATATTTTGCATTTTGTGTAAATAAAAAGCCCAGTAAATACAACACTCAGCTACTCTAGGGTTCATGGTCACTGAAATGTTTGGGATGGTGTGTGAGAGAAAAGCTTGATCTATCCAGCAGGTGTTCATTGCATCTTCACTTGTTTTTTAAGCTGTAAATGAAAAACACAGTTAGTTTAACACGTTTTTAAAAAGTCAATGATTTCCAAACCTGAAAGTGGGACAGAAGTCAGACTGTTGTTATGCTAATGCGGTTAGCAGTAACTAATTAGCAAAGTTAACCTTGTAGCTCCAGTTCTGAACTGAAGAAGGTAAATTTGAACTCCAGACAAATCTCAAATGATAAACGACACCTGGGGAAAGTGGAAAAGTGTTGATGTTTTTCACCTGACCATTCCTTTAAATTGTAACATTCTATCGCTCTCTTGTTCCTTGTCTCTGTCTCTCTTCACATGTGCCATGTCCCTGTGTCCTGTGTTTGTCTTAATCTCTTAGTCTCTTTTCTCTCATTAACATGTTCACCTGTGTCTTGTCCATCCCAGTTTCTGTTCCTGTCAGTGTGCTTGTCCTAGTCACTCCCTGACAGTCCCAGATCCAGTTATGGTCCCTGCTGTAGTGCCTGTTATCGTCCCAGTTCTTAGGCTTGTCTCATGTCTAGGACCATGTCCAGTTGTGTACGAAATCATCTGTCCATCTGTCATGTGTCCATTCATCTTTCCAGTTTCCTGCCTTGCCTCTTGCTCGGTCTCTTGTCGTGCCCCGTGCCTAGTCTGTTTTCTGGCCTCAACTTCATGGCTGATTCCGTACGTGTGTACGGAATCTGTATCTTGTGTTTTGGTCTTAGTCTCTGCCCTAACCCTGCGCTCCCATTATCATGTTCACCTGTGTCTCCCATATTTCTGTCAGTATTTTGGCCCCAGTCCCAACCATGCTGACAGTCCCAGTTCCTGTCATTGCCCTTGTTGTAGTATCTGCTGCCTTTTTACCAGTCCCGATTCTTATGCTTGTTCCAGTCTCATGTCCAGTTGTATACCCAGCTGTCTGTCCCAGTCCAGCCACGTGTCCAGTTACCTGTTCTGTCTCATGTCCAGTCCCATATCCAGTCCTGTGTCCAGTTTCTTATCATGGCTCATGTCCAGTCTCTGTTCCCAGGCCTCCCTTCCTGGCCAATTCCCTTACAAATGCCATGTGCTCACCCTGTGCCTAGTGTTTTAGTCTTAGTCTTTAGTCTTTAGTCTTAGACTTGACTGCTCTCTTGTTGTCATGTTCATCTGTGTCTTGTTCTTGTCTTGATTCCAGTTTCTACTTCTGTCAAAATGTTTGCCCCAATCCTTGTCTCAAGCTCCCTAACAGTCTCAGTTCCAGTTATAATCCCTGTTGTGCCTATTATTATCTTTGTCCCAGTGTTGTGTCCAGTCTCTTGTTGTGTCCTGTGTCCAGTGTCTGTTCTCGGGCCTCTCTTCTTGGCTGATTCCTTACATGTGGCATTTTCTCACCCTGTGTCTTGTGTCATGTTACCCTGTGTCTTGTTTTGTCTTGTTTTTCTGTCAGTGTGTTTGTCCCAGTACCTGTCCCGAGCTCCCCGATAGTCCCAGTTCCAGCTATCGTCCATGTTGTTGTACCTGTTATTGACTCTGTCCCAGTCCCAGTTCTTAGTTTCATGTCCAGCTCCATGTGCAGTTGTGTACGCAGTCGCCTGCTTTTGGCCGACTCCTGGGAAGTTTTTAATCAAGCCTTAGTTGTGCTCTTGAAGGGAGGTATCTGTATCATTCTGTCCCTTACTTGTGCCTCGTCTCTGTCTTTGTTTACATGTGCCATGCCCTTACCTTGTGTCTTGTATTTTGGTGTTAGTCTCTGTCCTAACTCAGCCCATTATCATGGTCACCTGTGTACTTTTTGTCTCCTCCCTTGCTCAGGTGTTTCCACTGTCTTGTTATTATATACCCCCATGTATTTGTGTCTATCTTTGTGTTATCTCTGCTTTTATACCCAGTTTGTTCATTAAACACAGACCCTGCAAATTCATTCAGCCTCCAATCCTAATGATTACAGACATGCTATTGCTAGTCTTAGTCCAGTCCAGAGTGCCACAGTACAGTCCAGAGTGTTGAAGTCCAGTCCAGAGTGTTGTAATCCAGTCCATAGTGTTGTAGTCCAGTCCAGAGTGTTGTAGTCCAGTCCAGAGTGTTGAAGTCCAGTCCAGAGTGTTGAAGTCCAGTCCAGAGTGTTGTAGTCCAGTCCAGAGTGTTGAAATCCAGTCCAGAGTGTTGTAGTCCAATCCAGAGTGTTGAAGTCCAGTCCAGAGTGTTATAGTCCAGTCCAGAGTGTTGTAGTACAGTCCAGAGTGTTGTAGCCCAGCACAGTGTGGTTGTAGAGGTGCATTCAGTGTGACAGAATGGAGGAAAACATGAAAATGCGCAGTGTGGAACAGGACAGGGAAATATGCAAGCAGCGTGTGGCTGTTTCTCACTTGTTCTGGTGTTTGGACCCCTGTAGATGAGCATGATACTGAGCCACAGAGTTCAGAGACACACTGCAGATCTCACAGGTCCAGTTCTGCTTCAGCCCTGAGGACACACACACAAAATAACAATTATAACAGGTATTTTTTATTAATGGTCGTTTAATCAGTCAAACATCCTAAAAATAATTATATACTAAATGTACCAAATATAATTTGCAGCTGGAGCAAATACATGAACAATTCACATCACAAAGTAACAGTCAAATTTTAGTGTGGAACACCGGCACACAAACAAAAAACTCACACAGGTGGAAGAACTGTTAAAATAAAACTCCCCACTGAAGGACCAGGGTCAGCCAACTGACACTACATGACCTCCAGGCTGTGAGGGTGTGGTTGAGAGTGATCTTGTGTAAAATACAGAAGAACAGCTCATTATTCTCTGTAAAGTCATGGAGAATCTTCTCTCCTCTGGGGATCAGCAGGGCCGGATTACTGACAGCCGCACTGCCCCACTCATCAATATAGTTTAACACGCCTGCCTGGGTAATCAATACAATGAAACACAGGCCCACATCAGCATTTCTCCCCATCTCCCTCCATTATTACCAACCCTACCCCCCAAATGAAGCTGACCTCTTTAGTTTTAGTGCTGGAGCTAACAAGTAACGCAAGCGTATATACCCCACCAATTCCATTTACATTTACAGCATCTGTCAGAAGCTCTTATCCAGAGTGACTTTCGTGAGAGCTTTATAGTCCACAGTAAAACACATCCTCACACCAGTAAACCCAATAAGCCCAGACTTACAATTAAGAGCTAATAGTAGACAAAGATTCCCCCTGAGATGAAGAGCCTTCTCAGATCACAGAGAGGAACCTCTAGGCCCCTCTGAGATCAAACAGAGATAAACCACCAGGCTCTTCTCAGATCACACAGAGATAAAATACCAGGATCTTCTCAGATCAACAGAGATCAACCACTAGGACCTTCTCAGTTCACACAGAAAGGAACCACCAGGCCCTTCTCAGATCGCACAGAGAGGAACCACCAGAACCTTCTCAGATCACACAGAGAGGAACCACCAGAACCTTCTCAGATCACACAGAGAGGAACTGTCAGGACCTTCTCAGATGTGACATACTACTAGAATCCTATATGAATACTAGCAGATATTTATTTTGATATTTATGGCCTGAACTGGTGATTGAGCTATAATAGTCACAGCTCAGTGCAGTTGGAGGAGGTAAAAATGCTCTACGGTGTCAAAAAGAGCTGCTAAAAGCTGTTTTTATGATGCTCACCGAAAGCCCAAAATAGGAAGACAGTTTACAGAATTCGTCAGTGCTTTGTGTGTCCTTTGGTATTGAAGAGGACATCACACTGCTGTACAAAAGTTTTCTTCTCTAAACAGCCCCCCTGCAGACCCACAGGATTTCAATGGGTTTAAAATGGATCCTGAATGTACTGAGCATCATCTCATACTGAACAGTTGGAACATCAGCCCAGTTTTTCTCCTTTAATGAAAACATAGGGTCAAAAAGCTGTTGTTTCTATAAATAAAGGACAGTCCAGCAAATTATAGTAGGTAACAGTAGGGCAGTAATGAATGAAAACTGATGGAACCTGCAGAAATGAGTCACATCTCTGAGTCAGACGTGTGACGTAGGTAACCAGATTCACTATCACATGGTCGACCAAAAAACACTCCACTCTGCTCAGAGAGAAGCGTCTTTGTGACTCGGCTCAAGAGTAAATCCACGTGGTCCTCCCGGTGCATCGATGTAGGTCGTTAAACTGCAGAAACCTTCGTTAGTGTCTTAGTAATTAGTGCTGAATAATGAAAGTCATTAATGAAGTGACTCCTAGCATCAGCACTAAAGACAATAAAAAAACACACACAAGAATTCAGCCAGATCATGAAATCTCACTGTGGAGGAGCTGCTTCAGGTCCACTGTGCTCCAGAATATAAAATACATGAATGTTTAATTATTTGGAAGATGTTCTTATCAGGACTGACTTATTAACATGTGCAACAGCATTGAAGGGAACATTGATGTTCGGGTTACAGTGTCTTCTGTCAGGGGGTGTTTATAATATTTGGAAGTGAGTGGGCAGTCAGTTCTTGAAGTTCATGTTGGAAGCAGAAAAATGGGCGAAAGAGTTCTAGACAAACCCGAGGGCACAGAAAAAACACCTCAGACACGAGTACTACAGCCCTTGTGTACAGCAACCATGTGTGATACTAATCCATATCTCAGTGGTGTAGTAGTGTGAGCTATTAAAGGTTTAGGGGGTCAAAAATTGGATTTTGTAAAGTGGTGGGGTGTGTGTACTTGAGCCCCAGTGGAAAACGCACCCATGCACGCACACACACACACACTTTTCCCTGTCGTGTACCGCTGTTGTGCTGTGTGTCCAGGTGTTCCCCCAGCTGTGCCATAATTTCTGCACGTGCCGTGTTCCTCCTATGTTTTTTGCCACTGTAGTGCTGTTGTGCCATATCGGGATTGTTAAAGCAGGCTTGGCACATGAGACAGAACCACGGGGATGGAGGACTCGGACCAAGGGGATGGACCCCGGACTCCTCAGTCTCCCCCGACTCCAACCGGCCAGAAGAGTCTACAGAAAAAACAGAGAATTCAATGCACTGGCCCTTATTAAAGTGATACAACAACGCATAGCTGTAATATAAGAGCTCACACAATCACTTCAGTACAAGAGCTCAAACTATCACTTTAGTGTAGCATGTATTAAAGCAAGCATTTGGGACTTATTAAAGTGATAGTTTAAGCTCTTGTACTAAAGAGATGGTTTGGGCTCTTGTATTAAGGTGACTGTTTGTGTTCTTGTATTAAAGTGACGGTTTGAGCTCTTGTATGAAAGTGATAATTCAAACACTAGTATTAAAGTGATAGTTTGGGCTCTTGTATTAAAGTGATCGTTTGGACTCTAGTATTAAAGTGATAGTTTGAACACTAGTGTTAAAGTGATAGTTTGAGCTCTTGTATTAAAGTGATAGTTTGAGCTCTTGTATTAAAGTGATAGTTTAGGCTCTTGTATTAAAGTGATAGTTTGGGCTCTTGTATTAAAGTGATAGTTTAAGCTCTTGTATTAAAGTGATAGTTTGGGCTCTTATATTAAAGTGATCGTTTGGGCTCTAGTATTAAAGTGATAGTTTGGGCTCTTGTATTAAAGTGATAGTTTGGGCTCTAGTATTAAAGTGATAGTTTGGGCTCTTGTATTAAAGTTATAGTCTGGGCTCTTGTATTAAAGTGGTAGTTTGGGCTCTTGTATTAAAGTGCTGTTTAAAGTGGTGTGTTAAATAAATAAAATTTGTTTTATTTCTGGACTATGCTTTTAAGAACCTCATTGTGTTGTTGGCCAACTGCAAGTTAATGCCTGTCGGAGTTTAAACTTGGGTCTGTAGGGAAGCAGACTGAGCTTTTTATTACTCACTGATTAATCTGGACTGATTTCATCTGAAGTCGAGAGAATGAGAAAGGAAATAGCCATTGGATATTTTAATTACATGAAGAAAAAAACGCAAAGGAATCATATGACAGCTTGTGGCATTTTGAGCAGGGCAATATTTCACAGTGCAGAGCAGCGAGCGACTGCAGGCCACAGACGCCAGTATTAATAACGCTTATTAACAGCACACTGACATGCAGATGTGATTACGCAGACATGTGTGCCTTCCAATCAGACTCTCCTGTCAGTGAGTGCTGGTGGTGGAGCAGATCAGGCTGATCTGGTGTCAGCTGGAGGTGCGTCAGGGGCGCCAGGTCTGAATTAGTGATGCAAAACTTCCCCACAGGCCTTTTCTTAACGAGCCATGTGGTGGGACTCTAATATGATGAGTATGTTTCATGGGTGGACAAGATCATTTGTCTCTGTGTTGCACCTTCTCTTAGGTATGAAGATAAATGGGCCACAGTTACAGAGGTGTTTTTTACTCTTTCTAGCTAATTATGTCCAACACAGTGGTGACATTCTCTCTCTTAATGAACCATTAGTGTGCATTAGTGTGTAATGTTAGTGTGTAATATGGGGTAGTGTGTAGTATTAATGTGTAATGTGGGTTAATGTGTAATGTGGCATAGTATTATAATGTTAGTGTGTAATGTGAGGTAGTTTGTAGTATTAGTGTGTAATGTGGGATAGTATTATAATGTTAGTGTGTAATGTGGGGTAGTGTGTAGTATTAATGTCTATCGGGGTTAATGTGGGGTAGTGTGTAGAAATAGTGTGTAATGTGGGGTAGTGTGTAGTAATAGTGTGTAATGTGGGGTAGTGTGTAGTATTAGTGTGTAATGTGGGGTAGTGTGTAGTATTAGTGTGTAATGTGGGGTAGTGTGTAGTAATAGTGTGTAATGTGGGGTAGTGTGTAGTAATAGTGTGTAATGTGGGGGAGTGTGTAGTTTTAGTGTGTAATGTGAGGTAGTGTGTATTATTGTGTAATGTGGGATAGTGTGTGACGGTAGAGTTTAATGTGAGGTAGTGTATAATATTGGTCTGTGATGTAGGGTAGTGTGTGGTATTAGTGTGTAATGTGGGGTAGTAGTAATAGTCTGTGAGGTGGGGTAGTGTGTAGTAATAGTGTGTAATGTGGGGGAGTGTGTAGTAATAGTGTGTAATGTGAGGTAGTGTGTATTATTGTGTAATGTGGGATAATGTGTGACAGTAGAGTTTAATGTGAGGTAGTGTATAATATTGGTCTGTGGTGTGGGGTAGTGTGTGGTATTAGTGTGTAATGTGGGGTAGTGTGTGGTATTAGTGTGTAGTGTGAGGTAATGTGTTGTATTAGTGTGTCATGTGGGGTAGTGTAGTATTAGCGTATAATGTGGGATAGTGTGTGGTATTAGTGTGTAATGTGAGGTAGTGTTATTGTTTAGTATTAGTGTGTAACATGAGGTAGTGTGCAATGCTGTGTAACGTATTAGCATGTAATACAGAGTAGTGTAGTATAAGTGTATAGTGTGCGGTAGTGTGTGGTATTTGCCTGTGTTTGTATTGGTTGTTTCTCCCAGCAGTAGTTTCAGTCTCTTTGCATGGATTTTGCCCTGATAATGTGACTGTGCCACCACAGCCGAGGTGAAGGACATGTTACACAGTGTGCAGCACTTATTCTTATCCACATCTCCATCATCACCGCCCTAAACACACATACACACACACACACACAGCATGGTCAGCATCAGGCATCTATCTGTGTAGTAAGAACATTTATTTGTTCAACAATATAGTAAACATATTTAATACAGTAAATAACATAGCTATTACATTAGTATGTTGAGTCTGTAAATCAGCTCAGAGGAAGCCAATGTCTATAGCAATGTCATTTCTTTATATTTTGCTGTGAAAGTTGTTCCAACCACTCAGCATTCAGCACCACCAGTATACTGCTCACCGCCTGATCATCTGGAATCATCTGCACCTGTTTCTTCACTGGTTCAGGCTTTAAGTTAGATGTGCTTTGTTCTGCTTTGAATGATTCATACGTAGGTCACTGTGTGTCTTAACAAAGAAAAACATTCCTCTGAAACTGGTCTTTGAAAGTCCTCAAGACCACATTAAAAAAACAAGAAAGTCTAGATCTTTGGAAGTGAAATATGAAGAAATGGGAGTGGCTGAAGACTTTTGCACAGTTCTATGTATTATAATTGTATGTGGGCAGAGCATGGCGGCCCGTAGAAATTCACTGCAGTGGCAAACAGAGCAAAACACAGCCGTGGCACAAGCTAAAGAGATGACAGGGTCATAAACAACCTTCAAGACACAAAAGCTCAGTTCAGTTATAGAAAGAAAGATGTGACACTGTTTGTTGTGGTTTATTACATATAATCAGACTGTGAACACTGCTGCTACCCAGCTCAGTTTGCTGATTTCAGAACAAAAACGTGGCTTCTGTGGGTGATAAATGTGTTTCTGTTGAGTCTTAAGGAGACTAAAGTGCGCTTGAGAGTTTAAGTGAGCCGGCTGTTTTTGCTTGACAACAACTTTTTAAATCCATTTTCAATGGCCATGGGTATTTTTTCCATCCATTTTCAGGCATGCACGTTGGAAAATGAGCTTATGTGAGCAGTGGAGCGCAATTACACTTTGCATTTTCTTGCAGAAACACATTCCAGATAAACCTAGATTCCCATTAAACCCAGACAGACTGGGGGCTGTCTGTAGAGCCCCAGCATCTTCTAAAGGAGAAGGATTTTATGTTCACAGCATGGTCTTGTTGTCTGACCTTGACATCCATCACTCTTGTACATTTCGCCTGAGCGGGTGGGTGAGATTACAGCGGCGCTGAGGATTTATTCCTCCACTCTCAATACAGAATTAACTGCCAGCACCATCAGATCCAGCACCGGGCTTTAGCACTCAGAGCTCTGTGCTGATTTAGAGTAGCGGTCAAACGTTTGGACACAACTACTCATAAAAAAGGTTCTTCGTTATAAGAGCCAGACATCAAAGCTATGAAATAACAGATATGGTTTTTTTCAATCAGAAATATTGGGAAATAGAGTAGGTCAACCCTAACATGGAGAATATGTTTGAAATGTCCACCCAGATTTATCCCCCCTCATTTCTTCATATTCTGCTTCCAAATATCCAGACTTTCTTGTATTTTAATGTGGTCTTGAGAAATAGTTCTCCAGGCTTCCCGAAGGACTTTCATAGACTCTCATTTTCAGTCCAGTCCCAGTCCGCTTTGTTTGATAAGCCAAACAATGACCAACGTATGAATTATTCAAGCATTCAAGAAAGGGTTAGGAGCATAGGTGCTGGAAGCCTTTTAATGTGGGGGGGGGCAGCACTCTACATCACAATTATTGTTCATGGGTGGGGAGAGGCTGGGGGGTTGTGAGCAGGACTCTTCGTCTTGGCTGTAGTCCGGGAGTGGAAAAGTGGGGGGGGGGTGCGCACTGCTCTCTACATCTCGACTGTTGTCCGGGAGGGGAAAAGTTGGGGGCGACGAAATAAATGATTTTGAAAAGTGCTAGAACGGTTCCAGTACCCTTGGTCGGAGGGGTGCTGGGGCATTCCACGCCCTTCTTCAAGCGCTTCCTTAGGCTGCATAGTTTGGCTGTGTGGATGCACCTGCCCTCAGTATACAGTATGTCAGACAGAAATGCACAAACAGAGTATGTGCGAACATTTGAACAGCCCTGTTCTAACGACATGTTTTGTTGATTTTCTAAGGGGAAATAAGCACAACTTTACACAACAGTTTATGCTTTAATAGGTTAGGATTAGGTTTAGCAAGCAAACAGTAATTTTAATGCATTAAAACATGAAGCAGTGTCTCTGTAGAAGACTTATTGCGGCTTTATTACATGTATTAGATGTTCACATGCTAGTTTGGATCTATGCTTGCTGTTGAGCGTTTTCTTGTGTGTTTGTGTTTATTTGTGTGTTTTTGTGTTTGTTTCTTTAGACTAACTCACGTTGTCTGCGCGGAGCTTCTTGGCCGGACAGCCTCCGTCCACTGGATGCAGCATGTAGTACAGCCGGACTTTATTAGCATGTTTTCGACTCTGAAAGAGGTTTAGGGGGTATAAGACAGGTAAGACTAAAATCCTTTTTAACCCCTTCAACTCTACACCCTACTTTAACACCGGGAACAGCGAGAGGATCAGAATTCGCTCTGACTGCCCTGATAATGATGCGGTTGAACACTGTAGACATTATCTGATGTAGATGAAGTTGTCAGCTACAGCTTCATTCAAATGTCGGTCCTGCAAACTTTTTAAAAGGAGCCAACAAATGTGTTTTGAGCGCGTCTTTGTGCTGATGTAATTAAAATGTGTCCTTCAAATTTGCTCCAAAATGACTCACTGTGAGATCAATACAGTAGTGATGTGAAGGTCAGGGTTTTCTATAACCTACACCTGCCCGATCTGTTCTAAGAGCCTGACCCACAAAAACATCCATTAATTGACCACCTGAACAATTTCCCTCAAGATCAATAAACTTTTCTGATTCTGATTTTGAATCTGACCTGAACTTGCCAATGTTAGGGTCGAACCATGCATTACTACAACACACTCATCATATCAACACAGACTTTATTGCATGAAACGCATAAAACCAACCCGTGTTATGTCATGTATGATCACTGATGATGACACTGGCATTGACTTTCCTCTTTAGACTGTGAAATATGTCTAAATTAGCCTATTAAAACAGCCTATTTGACAGTTTCATCCATATAAATCATGTGAATAAACACATGTATCCTGTTTGTTCTAGCTGCACGTTTAATTATGTAAAGACAGTGTTATAAATTAGTAGCATTAACATTAACTTTATTGGCTGGCAGGCTGGAGAGCATACTATTGCAGAAATCTAATCTAAATGGATAGGAGTTTCTGCAGAGGAAAATGAGAGGAAAAGATGAAAAAAGACTTAACTGAATGGTTAACATGGTGTTCAAAAGAAAGAGATCGGTCAAAAAGAAGATCTAGATTATGGATGAGAGGGGTGGAATGAACAGTGGTGCCATCAATGGTAAGAGAGAAATTGTGATGTGATTCAACAAGGGACTTTGGAGCAATAATAATGACTTCAGATTTATCGTATAAGAAAATTTGCTTGCATTCAGGATTTAATTTCATAAAGACAGTTCGAGAGGGCGACATGAACAGCACTACTGGTAGAAATGTAAATCTGGAGCCATGTTTCCAAATTATATGATCCAGTGGGAGGATATGGAGAATAAATAAGAACTGATATCTGTCTATTGAACTGATATCTGTCTGAGAGATAAAAAGAGAGCACAGATCCTGTAATAAACAGAGACATTGCAAGGCTGGTAAGAAGAACCAACTGTCAAAAGCAGTAGTTCAGTTCAACAGGATGAGGATAGTCAGAATCTCATCACTGATACTGAATAAATCAAATTTAAAATTACAATTCCCTCTTACTCCAGGATATGTTTGCTGCTATAGTTTTAGCACTGGACCTACGGGTCTAATGACAAATGCTAACTGCTGTCTTCACACACACTCATCAGATAATCTCTAATAGGCTTGCTTAGTTTGCTTAGCTTGGTTTCTGACTCTGTATGCCTCACTGTTGTATAGTAAAATAATTTGACGCTATTTGGTGGGGTAGAACCTTGTTAGCTGCATTAGCCTCATAGCTCCAGTGCTAAAGTTATTTAAACAGGTAGCAGTGAGTCGTAGAATGTCAGAAACCACATAAACAGGTCTTGTAGAGATGTTCTCAGTTTGTGACGAATGAACGCAGTTCGCATGCTAATTGGTGGGGTATAAGCTTCTCTTACTCGTTAGCTACATTAGCCTTGTAGCTCCAGCACTAAAGCTAAAGAAGCAAACTACAGATACTGAACATCTCAGCTGATTGGCCACATTTGTGGAAAATGTTCATTTGGTCACTTCATTTCAGCAAAAGAGAGAAGAAGTGTAGCTCCTGTGAGGTTCTCGTTCATCACTACTCCCTCATTCAGCAGCAGAATTAAAGTGGTCAGATCAGCACACAAACACATACACACACAACATCCAGTATTGATCGGTATGTTCCGAGCAGATGGTGGAAGAACAATCTGCTCGGAGCTGAACAGACAGAGTCAGCCCCAAATATTATATCTCCATAAAGGCGCTGAAACCTGGTCCTGAGCCGCAAATCAGACCCAAACACCTGCTATGATCCTGGAGAACCAAAACACTGTAGGGCAGAAGAGTTTTAGCCAAGAAAAGAGCTGAAACCGTTGGACAGCTGAGGAAGAGCCAGCATTTAAGTTGAGTCTTCTAGAGCATTTCTGTTTTTGTGCTTCTCCATTTTAAGGATCTTTTGTGCGTCCATAAATAACTCAAGAAGTGAATTTCCTGAGGAAAATGCAGAGTTTAAGCAGCTCCTTGGTATCAATACTGTATTGCTAAATGGATTATATGGTGTTCCAGGTGGTTGTCAGAAAATTGTTAGGCAGCTCCTATGGTATGCCAGGTGATTTTGGAGTCAAATTAGTGATTAGCAGTCACAGGCGGTTGCTATGGTGTGCCAGTTGGTTGTTCAGGTGTTGTTAGGTTGTTGTTTTGGTACTTAAGATAGTTGCCAGGATATTGTCAGATAATTGATCCTGAGTGTTTGCTGTGGTGTCCCAGTGGTATAAGGTAGAGGAATAGAGGAATGGTACTAATCTTTTATTTGATTTGATTCTATTTAATTAGATTTGATTCTGGATTGGAAAATATGCAGCCAGGAGGGGCTCTGAGGTCAGAAACGGACCCCACTTACCCCTGTTGAAGGAGCTGACACATACTACACACTATATATCAATTAATGTAGTCCCTAACTATGCACCAACAAGGAAGAGTTATGAGGCAGAGTTTCTGATAAAAGTGGTCAGTGAGTGCACAGTAATCAGCAGTGTAAATGAACAGTGTGAGGGGGGTACCTCATAGTGTGCGACTCTCTGGGACTCGGAGATTAGCTGGGCGCTGCAGACATGGCAGTAATTCTCCTTGAAGAGAGATGAGTCCAAATCTTTAGACTTCATTTCTTACAAGGACAGCAGAAAAAAACAGATCAGATCAATCTGGGAAAAAACAATCTATTAATCAAGTGGCCAGCAAATTATATTAATATTGTATTATATACACGTATTATTATTATTATTATTATTATTATTATTATTATTATTATTGATGCTATTATTGATTTTTTTTTAAATATATCATTATTAATGAACACTTTTCGTGTTTAAATGCTCCTCAGCCTGTTTGTGTGTGTGTATAAATACAGTAAAAAACTAAAAATGATAGAACTTGATGAAAATGGAAATAGAATAAAGTCACGCGCATGAGAAGCCTGCAGCACCTGCCTGAGCCCCACACACTGCACGCGGGACTTGTTGAGTTTCAGCGCGCAAGCCTTCACTGTGATCTGTGTATTTGAGGATTAATTGCTGATCGGTGATTAGTGATGAGTGTATTAAGTGATGAGTGATGCGTCTTACCTGTAGCGCAGGTGCGTCAGATCCGCGGCTCTCGCTTTCTTCTGCTCCTGCACGCGCCCCTCTCTGCACTCACGCGCTCCTCTCCAAGCGTTTGTCCCTGTAGTAAACTGGATACGTAACCACGGGGATGGGTAACCATAGCAACCTCAAACCATCCTTTACTGAAAGTAAACATATAAATAAAAATAATACAGAACATCTCAAACATGAAGGAATCCAATTTCCAATTAAAACACAGCATCATTATTACTGGAAAAATATTTGTTATTATTAAAACACATACATCTCTGTTTTATTCTTTTAACGCTGTGATATTTATATAAAATTATTAATGAGTTATTAACACATATTAGCATATATCATTGTAAATTATGTGTATTAGTAGTCGTAACCATTTGTTGTTCAATGTGACATTGTATTTTTCCTACATAAATCAGTGGGTTTCAAACTGTGAGACCCCTAACCCCTTTAGCAGCTACACACACACAGACACACACACACACACACAAACATGTTTTCCTGCTAGGAGGCAGTACAGCACCTCCCTGGCAGTTTTAAACATTAAAATATAACTGTTGTGCAATAAAATGTTGTATGAATCGTTTTTTGGTGGTTGGTCTGCAAAGCAGACTCCAGCCAGCTGGTTATAATTTCAGTGCTATTCAACATAAATCATTTGGAATTTAGCCATCATGGATACATGCCTACAGTCATAAATGTGACCAAAAGGAAATAAATTATAGTTTATAAATATGACAACAGGTCTACAGTGTTATTATGGCTATTTTAACAGTTCTATATTGCTAATAGGACAGATCTGTGGTGCAAATAGGGCTTTATAACAGGCCCATGGTGTTTATAGGGCTTTTATTACAGGTCTATAGCGCTAAAAAGGCTTTGATAACATGTCTATGGTGCTAAAAAGGCAATTATAACACGGCTATGTTGCTAATAGGACTATTGTAACAGTTCTATAGTGCTAATTGGGCTATTATAACAGCTCTATGGTGTTAGTAGCGCTATTATAACAGGTCTATGGTGGTAATATAACTATTATAACAGGTCGTTGGTGCTAATAAGGCTTAATACGTTTATGGTGCTAATAGGACTATTATGACAATTCTATACGTTTTAATTTAATAACCCTTAAAGTCACGTGTGAACACACCACAGCACACAGTGTGAACAATGTGAAATTCTTTCTCTGCATTTAACCCATTCACCAAGTTAAGCAGTGGGCTGCCACCAATGAGGGGCAACTGGGGAGCAGTGTATGGGGACAGTACCGCTCAATGGTACCTCAGTGGTGACACCAGCAGTTGGGATTCGAACCCACAACCCTTTGATTGCAGGGCCAACCAGCTGCCCACTAGGCCATCCACCTGCCCAAATTGGGCTATTATAACAGCTCAATAGTGTTAATAGAGCTTTTATAACAGTTCTACGTGATAATAGAACTATTATAACAGGTCTTCTGTGCTAATAAGACTTAATAACAGGTCTGTTGTGCTAACAGGGCTATTATAACAGGTCTGTGGTACTAACAGGGCTATTATAACACGTCTATGGTGGTAATAAAACTATCACAACAGGTCTATGGTGCTGATAGGGCATTAATAACAGGTCTAAAGTGCTCATAAGACTATGATAACCGGTCTATAGTAGAGTTCTGCGCGGGACTGTTTTTTTAGTCTCACTCCCGCAAGGTTTTATTCCGCATCCACCCGCTCCCGCTTTCAATATTTTGTAAATAAGTATTTTATTTAGAACTCTACAGTGTCAAGAGTGTGTGTGTATCTGTGTGAGAGAAAGAGAGAGGTGATTTGCCTCATGCTACCCTCTCCTGGTCACCCTTCCTCAGCGCAGCCATTGGAGCAGTCAATTTACTATTTCTTTCGTTCTTTATTTTAAATAGTTTTAGATTTACAAAGGACGATTGCTGTATAGAGGACTCCGTGTATAGAAGAAGAATAAAACAGTGCAATTATCACACAGCTGAATAAACACTGCTGTAATTCATTCAGAGTCAGCAACGTTCTGGCACAAAAAGGAAAAAAACATCAGTTACCAATTGAAGTTTTTATTTTCCAGATTTTTTCTTCATGGTGGATGAACCCACAAGAGATATCAAGGTGGACTGTTTTCTCAGGGCCTTCAGGGATTTGAAGCTGGGAAGGAGAAAACAGAGTAAAACACAAGAGTGTAAAATAAATAAACCCCTCATCCTGGAATATGCAATTAACATATTTAAAACATTCCTTAACTGAATAAACAGTGAAATTACATGTACAAACAGTAGCGAATATATAATCAGTCCAGAATTAGTAAATTATTACATGCACACGCACATATATGTATGTGTAAAATTATATATATGTATCTATGTGTGTGTGTCTGAGTGTATGCATGTGTGTCCTCTTTCCAGAGGACACACGCTCACAAACATGATCTAAGAACCATCTGCCCAGGGCCATTCCCATCTATCCTCATTACTGACCCAAGGGAGTTCTGTTTGTGTGTGTGTGTGTTTGTGTGTGTGTGTGCATGTGTTTAGTAAATCCTCCAGTGCACCACTCATTCTGAAATATTTAATTATGTGCTGGTCCTCTTTCTGTGTGGGTTTGAATAAAGGCCTCTAATGTTAGATGACCCGCAGCCCTCCGACCGTCTTTGTTTCCACTCGCCGACTTAAATTACAGCCATTGTTTTTGTTGTTTTTGTTGTAATTGCTGGTGTGTCACAAAGATCCAGCTGTACAAGCACAGCAAAGATAAAACATCTGTATCTACACTCCCTGGCCACTTTATTAGAAATGCCTTGTGCTTCCACTCACTGGCCACTTCACTGGAAAGAGCTACCCTGTGCTTCTACTCACTGGCCACTTTATTGGAAACACTTTGCACTTCCACTCACTTAGAAGGTTGAAAGTGGTCCAGTAACCAAAAACTATCCATCCACGAGCAGCTCTGTGGCCACAATGTGACTGCTGGTGAAGGTTTGTTAGTCTACAGGTCATCAGTGTCAAGGACGTCGGTCCAAATGTGAACCCAGAAAGGATGTAAGAGCCACAAGAGCTGCTCTGTTTATCAGCTACTCCTGGACTTCATTCTTCCAGCTTCAAGCTCCAAACCACCAGTAAACACTGTTAATGTGAGGCACTGCGATTAAACAAAACAGTTCATGTTAACCTCACAATTCTGTTTCCTTTAAGGGAAATTCCACCAACTTTCCACAATTATTCCACAATAATTCATTGATAAACAGAATGTGTTCAAAGTGTGTTTGGTGTGAAATGGTTTACTGTAGAGACTCTAATTTCTTTACAGTGTAGGTGAATAGAACCAGACCTCTCCAACACAAATCCAGTTGTTTTATTCACTATTGACCCCCATTGAGGCTCCATGTGTCTCTGAGTGTTTATATGGATGTTGATGATGGTAAAATAGTGCAGAATCTGAACTAAATCACTTTTCTTCGGGACTATTTTGCCTCATGTTATCCCTCCGTCGTCATGGGTTTAGTTTAAGGGCAAAAAACTTTTCCGAACTCTGGTAGAACAACATCTCAGTCTTTCGGAAAAAAATGAATTTGACTGAACTGACAGTTGGGGAGTTCGCGTCAGTCACGCATGTCTGAGTGTAGAAAATAAAACCTCACGTTTTCTGATCTTCTGCTTTTGGGCTCAAGGAATTGAGTTGTTTGTCATGCAACATTCCTGAACTCCCACCCACTGTAGCCTCAAGCTTGTGTGTGTGTGAGTGTGTGTGTGTGTGTGTGTGTGTGTGTGTAGGCCTGTGACAGAACACAAAGAGGAGCATGTAGGACAAACTGAGTCATTTCTGAGCACAGTGAAGGAGATGTGCAGCAGATGGTGAGTGATTCACAGCAGAGATCCAGAGATCAGACCGAGATCAGACTCCACATGAGGCTTCTATTAAACACGAGATCATTTTACAATAACTGAGCATATTAACCAGGTTTTTTAAAGGGAAAAAATGTCACATGTAAACTTTAGCGTCGGTGGAAATAAAGCCAATGGCGACGCCCACATTGTTGTGATGTCAGATACCTTTCAAGTGTCTGAAGCATTTTTGGGGCCAATAGTACTTTAAGTGCAAGATCATTTACAATGACTGAGCATATTAAAGTCTTACCAGGTTTATTTAGAATAAAACAACATCCCTTGTAAATATTAGTGTCAATATTAGTGACAGTGGGAATACTGTGTTCCCCTGCAAATTCGTGGGAACCGTATATAATTTACAAACATAACATAAATATTAATGTAAATTCAGATAAATCTCCATATGAAACACAACTGTATACATTTTTAGTACTATCGAGAGACACAAAGCAAATGTATATTGGCTGCTGCCCTGTGATGCATCTCTGGCAGATGCAGTCCAGCATTTCGTTTTTTGTTTGGTTTTTTTTTTCATTTTGTTCAATTACTGTAAATTAAATTAGTTTATTACTGTATTTACTCTGCTTATACTGAAGAAAATGACAGCGCATACCAAAGAAAACGCACTTGCATGAATAAAAGTACTGTGTATATATAGGGGGAAAATCTGCATTTTACATTCTAGCACTGCGGGAGACAGCAGTTCAGTGTACACTGTACAGTATGTATGTGGGTTTACCTTTACATTTTCTTTAAGGGTAATTAAGGTGAATTTAAAAAGTGTTTTGGGAGCATATTTGAGGGCATATGTAAGGTTTACATTATAAAAATAGGCATTTTTTACCACATCATATATTCACATTTTTTCACATTTTTGGGGTTCGACTGTACAGCTAGAGAACACACCCTCTTTCTCAATATGTTTTGATGTCACAAGATTTTTTAATACAAGATCCTTTTACAACAACCAGGCATATCCAAATCTAGCCAGGTTTATTTAAAGGAAAAAAAAACATCACAAGTCAATATTAATAACACAGCCAGAGGCCAGGCCCACTTTCTCCCCTTGTTGTGATGTCATTTAATCCTTTCAAGTGATTAAAGCACTGAACACAAGATCATTTTAGAATAACTGAACATATTAAAACCTAACCTGGTTTATTTAGCAGACAAAAACATCACAAGTAAATATCAGTGACAATATTAGTGACACAAGTCAATATTAATAACACAGCCAGAGGCCATGCCCTATTTCTCCCCTTGTTGTGATGAACCTCTTAGGTGCCTGAAGTACTTTTTGGACCAAAAGAGCTTCAGTATGAGCTTTTACCACCAGGCTGTTAAAAGAAAATAGTTTTAAAAGCTGCTCTTCAGACACTGAAGATCATGGGGCTGAATGTTGGAAATAAACACACCCCCAGCTATAACATGTTACACAATAATAAACAAGTCTATAAATATAAAGGTTGTTACTGGGTTCCATCCATAAATGCGTTCTTCCATAGCAACCATTGTCGGGTTGGCGTTTTTCAGAAAACCCCATTCAGCCTACTTAACCACGTCTGAGTGTGTATTATTCACAATGAACTGCTAAAACATTCCATTACTCATAGTCTCGTATGATGTGTTAGATATGAGAATCCCAGGACTGCTAGTGGGACCACTGAGGTAGTCTTGAGCAACGTATCCCCACACACTGCTCCCCGGGCACCCCCCTGCTTGCCTTGGTGAATGGGTTAAATGCAGAGAAAGAATTTCACACTGTCCACACTGAAAAAAACCCTCTTATCCTCACCCTTCCTTACTTTTGTCTTAACTTCTGACTTTTCTTTGACAGGCGTTGTTTAGGTGTACCTAGCATGCAGTAACTTGGTTGAATAGTGGACATTGATTTAAGTATAGCTTTACAGTTTTAAGACACAGATGTGGACTACTTGAGCGCTCTGGATAAGAGCATCAGCGAAATGCCATAAACGTAAACATAAACATAAATTTAAACACACTGTGTGCTGTGCTGTGTTCACATGTGAGTATAAGGGGCCACTTTACTTCAGCTTAGAGTCATTGAAATAGAAGAAAGAAAAAAAGTAAAACTTTGCTCTTATTCCTCCATAATTCTGTGATGTGTGTGTAAACAAAGTGTGCTCTGAGCGTGTTTGGTGTGTGAAACAATTCATTGTAGAGACTCTGATTTCTTCACAATGAAGGCGAATGGAACCAGATGTCTCCAACACACATCCAGCCGTTTTATTCACTGTCGAACCCCAGTGAAGCTCCACTCATCCTCATCTTCTAAACAAAGTGTGCCAGAATGTGATGCCATAGAAAAAACGTTTGTAAATAAAAGTGAGTGTTCTTCCTTTTAACTTTTACACTTCTAATTTGCAGAACAATCTATTTAAAGGTTCTTTAATAAAAATGGTTCTTCCATGGCAGCACATGAAGAACCCTATTCTGTCTCACTTATTTTATTACAGTGTATCTTTTTTAAGGTGTGTTTACACCTTTGCAGTTTGGTAAGTCAGCAAAAAGTAATGATGAGAAAATGTGAATTCCAGAATTCAAAAGTGCTCCCAAACTTGTGAGGCCATTTTACTCGGCCAGATGAACTCAGTAACTTCAGCACCATCATGGTCTCTCATCACGATCGGACCCTCCCGGGGAAAATTCTGAAAGATTCTGGCAGCGTGAACCCTCTTCATCTCCAGAACCCCAGAGTGGAAGTGTGTTTACTACTGCACTTACCTCTCAGTGTGCAGAGTTATTTATTACATTACAGCTGTCTCTCTCTCTCTCTCTCTCTCTCTCTCTCTCTCTCCCTCCCTCCCTCCTTCTCTTTCTCTTTGTTCTCTCTCTCTGTCTCTCTGTCCTCTCTCTCTCTGTTCTCTCTCTCTTTCTGTTTTCTCTCTCTCTGTCTGTTCTCTCTCTCTGTCTCTCCCCCTCTCTCTCTGTCTCTTTCTCTCTGTTCTCTCTCCCTCTCTCCCACTGTAATTCTTTCTCTGTTTTCTCTCTTTCTTTCTCTCTGTTTTCTCTCTTTCTTTCTGTTATCTCTGTTTTCTCTCTCTTGCTTTTCCCCTATCTGCTTCTCCCTGTCTCTTTCTCTCTTCCTCTTGCCCACCCTTTCTCTCTCTTTCTTCTTTCTACTTCTCTTTCTCTCTCTCCCTCCTCTCTTTCTCTCTCTCTCTCTCCCTCTCTCTCTCTCCCTCCCTCTCCCTCTCTCTGTCTCTCTTTCCCTCTCTCTTCCTCTCTTGCTCCCTCTCTCTCTCTCTCTCTCTCTCTCTCTCTCTCTCTCTCTCTCTCTCTCTCCTCTCTCTCTTCAGCAGCTGTAAATAATGATCGTCCTGTTTAGTCGGATCCTGTAT
>JBBPCY010077732.1:0-27678 GCA_037974405.1 Brachyalestes nurse | reverse complement strand
GCAAACAAAGAGTCCGTCCGTGCTTGTATGTTTGTAAACTTGTGGGAGGGCTCTTTGAAACCCTAAGACCCTCAGCTGTTGGTTAAAAAAAACAAACTGACGTGAAAATCCTCCTATTACGTCGAAAAACGTATGTTTCTGGGTGGGAACTGTATATGGGAGGGAGTTATACGGGAAGGTGTGTGTCGCGATTCAACCGTGTCGTGAATTCGGTTTTGTATCGTATATCATTACAGCCCTACTATATACTATATTTATTTTTATTTTATTTCTCTCTTTGATCTTAAACATTCTGCTCTCTTTTACTTGCACTGAACGGGTTTGCACACAATTTCGTTCTTAAAGCACAATGACAATGATTTCTATTCTATTTTCTATTCTATATTTCTATTCTAACTTTTATGGCCCTTCCCATGCTGCTTGCCTACTCTAAAATAAGACAAAAAAGTCTTTACTGCCATTCGTTGCAAGATCCCTTCATACAGGAAGAAAGAATCACATGTTGAAGCCAACAAAATCTGGGACAGCATCAACAAGACCATGATGTCTGCTGATGCTTGGAGCACTTCATTAATGCCTCCTACCAGGCCAGTTACTCGAGAAGAAGCAGGCAGCTCCAGTGATGAGGCAACAACCACTTGTCGTGAGGGAAGTGGCCTAAGTTCAGTTCAAGATCCCCTTCCTTCCACTGTAGAACCAATGTGTGGATGGCATGCCAAGACCTGTCTACCAGCCGTCTCTGGTCTTTATGAAGAAGTTCGTCCATCATTGAGCTGATCAGTAGGTGGGAATACAAGCCCCTTTGCTTGTTACTACGTCAGCGAACTGAAATGGTACTAATTTGGTTAAAATTTCTTCTTCCTATATGGCTCTCATTAGGACACTGGAAAGAAATGATATAAGCAAAGATGTGGATGCCCAGGCAATTGCTAAGAAAGGCACAATGGAGAGAATGGGGAAACTGCTGTGGTGCTGCTGCTAGATCGGCCACCTATGGGTTGAGGACAGACAGTGAAGACCGGGAAAAGGTATATGGGTGTGTCTTAGAATGTCTTCTACTGTTTTAATGGCAGTGAGAAATAACAGTAATGTTGGAATTTCTTTTTCTTTTTTTGCTTTTCAGACACTCATCTTTGTGATGGATCTTAAAAAAGACTGAAGACACTGAAGAAAGTGATGTGACAGAGGCAGGTAAGGAGAAAAATGAGGAGAGAAGAAAATTAATAATAAAGAAAAATAAATAAGGTTTAGGTAGTAAAATTGAGCAATAAGAGCAAGTGGGAAATAACAGGTGAGGATTATAGGTGTAGAAGTAGATCATGCGGTTCTCCTTTTCAAGATTTGCAAAAGCGTTGCAATACAGTTAAAAAAAAAAAAGTTTGGTTTGCCTTACTGGCAGAATCCTCTGTTTTGGTTGTCTTTTAAAGCTATTCTGCTGGCTTCCTTGTATTCATGATAAATCTGACAAATAGTACATCTAGAAACATGTTCAAAGATGGACACACAGCAGCTGAGTTGGACTACTTTTGCAGATTTCAATGTAATCAAACTTGCTTTTAAATTAGTGAATGTGTAGCTAGTAGGTTTGCGTACCGAAAACCGGTGTCAATACGGCACCGGTACCTATATAAGTGGTATGTACCGGACCGAAACAGAACGCAAATTTTGGTGCCTCATTTCGGTGCCGTTTTGGCACCGGTACCGTTTTAAAAGTATCGATTTGGCACCGGTATCGAAAAAACCCCAAACAATACCCAACCCTAGTAGCTAGGGCCAGTGTTTTTTGTGGTATTGAAATAAGTAATGCAAGTTTAGAAGGGCACTTCAACAATCCTTCTTCTTAAAAACACCCAGTATGTATTTTCATATGAAAACTGATATTTTGCACATTTTGCAGTTAAACCTGCACCTACTGTTGACAAAGGTCTTCAGTCATGCAAACAGTCACCTTGTCCAATGCTAACTGTCAATGAGGAGTATTAAGCATCCCAAACACTGGACTGTGCACCAGTGACCTTGCAATCTCTGAAAAAGAACATTTTTGTTGTCCAAGATCAGTACCTAATCTCACTGATACTCGTCACAGCAGTTCTGCAGTAGAATAAAGCTCTTGCAGAAGTGTAGAGTGAAGGGACAAACTCAGTATAAATACTCTTTTTAGAAACTCTGTTAGATTTACTCTGTTAGATTAACAGACATGTGTCTACAAACATTTGAAAGTACTGGGTCTGAGTACCGGTGCAAGACTAATACTGTAATACAGTGTTTAGTCTCCAGAGGGCACAATAAGTCTTAAAGCCAGAACTATGCTGCCATGCTGTCTGTCTGTGGCTGTATGAGGAGTCGAAAGTCTTTGACATTCAATGCTTCCGTTCTTGTCCTATTTAATTTAATAAAGTAAATGCAATTTTTTAAATCATTGACTCAGTATTTAGAACTGTACTAACATACAAAATAGCAAGTAATGTCAGGTAATACTGATATATGCAGAGATATTAATAATAATAATAATTATTGTCAAGATTGCTGGATTCACACATGCGAGACATGACACTGGCTCATACAAGATGATGGTCAAGTGCATTCAAGGTATTAAAGATAAAGAAGCACCTGTTCTGTGTGTTTGAAATGTTGTACTTCTTGAACATCAAGTGATTCACGTGATATTTATATAATATACAGCCAGTATATACATTTTAATCCGTATACAAAAACATGCGGATGGGTTTCCTACCAAATAGCCACAACCTTAGGTCCTGGCATTCATATGGATATTACTTTAACACATACCACCTACCTAATTAATATTACAAGTAAATCCTTCATGGCAATGGTATTCTCTAATGACCGTGTCCTTTTTCAGCATGATAATGTGCCCCGTTGCACTGAATGGTTCTTTTAGGTCTTTCCATCTTCCCAGACTACTGTAGACAATCCATTATAGTATTTATTTTTTTTTTATAGCAAGTCTAATAATGATTCATGCACAATATTACTGCATGCATTACAAAGCAGATTTCTTTTTCTGCCTCCAAAACGTGATTCCCATTATTTGTGAGTGCTCATGCATTCATGAAATTAAGGCTAAACTATTGATGATGCTTTCAGCTTCAGAAGGTTCCCTGTTCTGGGTCATTTACATCAGCACACTTGGCTCAGTGGGATCAATCGTTGGCAAAAAAGTACATGTTTTATCTGTGATTAATGTACGCATCGGTTCATTCATCTATCTTTTCATCCACGCTTCATCCAGCCTTTTATTCTTGCTCCATAATCACCTCATATATCCATGGACCTGTTTGTTTGAGTGTCCATTTGCTGGTGAGGTCATTGTTCCTTTGCCTTGGCCTGAGATCTTTGACCGTAATGATCTGAGAAGAGATTTAAGGCTACAGGGCTGACACCTTTTTGACACTCCTATTCAGTCGCACCGTAAAGGGCCTGTGCCCTTTAGAGCAGTGTCTACCTATTGTTTTTCTTTTATGTGTGTAGCTGTGTGTGTGTGTGTGTTGCTGGAAAAAATCCAGGTCAGAGTAATGGACGTTTTAAAGTGGGGCCCGAAAAGGATATTAATATGGGAACATACCTGGACTGTTAATATGTTGTTATATTTGAATTGTGTTTGAGCAAATCAAAGGTAGCATCCACCCGAAGTAATCTGCTCTTGACAGGTCGGGAATGGAAGAGGTGCGCTTCTAAAAGAGAGGTCCAGTTTCGTATAAAAGCGCACATTACGTCTCAAGAACAACTGATGTCACTTTGAAGACAAAAGACCACCGGATAATACATCTATATGTATTCACTGGTTCCTCTGGTGTTTTTCTCAAGTATTGTTATTAAGACATGATGGGTTCTGTGTTCGTTGAATGTGTGCGGTGAAGGGCTCTTTGTATGTTCAGCTGCTGTACAACCTCTTGAGAAAAAATCTAGGTCAGTGTACTCTTGATAATTTACCAGTTATTATTTGTTCCTGGGGGGGCTGTAAAATGTGGATGTTTGAGTATTCATTCGTCATGTTAGAGAAAAACATCATGGTCCGTCACCCCTTACTAAGACGTATGTTGCTCAGTCAGGTGTCTGGATCATCGCATACTCCAGTAATTTGTCTTTAAGTGTACTGAGAAAGAGTTTCATTATATGGAGATGGTTCAAGTCCCAGGCTGTTAAGTACATTAAAATTCGTGTGTACCCCAGTCTTTTGTAAGTAATGAATCAAGTGTTTGCAAGCTGGAAAGTATTTTGGCTGTGTTTCCCCAGGTTGTCCTCTTTGCTGCACTTTTTGTCAGCACGGTGCAGACGGAAACAGTGTAAGTGGTAATGTTTATTGTTTCCCTGTGTGTTGAAGCGGTGAGCTGTCTGCATGACTGCACACACAGCTGAGAGTGCCTCAGCACAGGAGGATTCCTGGCTTAAAGCCACTTGTAAGGGAGAAGTAGATAAGCCCACCATAATATAACGGCATCTCATAAACGTCTGCCCCTCACCTAGTTGTCCTTCAGGCATTTAATAAACACTACAACTCTAAATCATCTACAAAACATGCAGTTTATTGGCCTTTGTGTACAATAAGGGCATTCCGGCTTTTCTGTGTTACTGGCTTTAAATAACAATAGCAACTATGTATTAGTTTGAAGACAATTTTCAATGTGCACATTTGTCAAGCTAAAGCTATGTATTTGTTCATTCCCTTTAGAAATAGGCTTTTTCTCCATGTCTGTTATTAATACCATTGTAAAGATCCAGTTAGATGCAAAAAGATTAAGAACATATGTAAGAACAGACCCAAGAATAAAGCTCATTCATTCCACACAGTAGAAAAAACAGTAATAGTAAATAAAGAAATGTTTATTTGTATAGCACCTTTCTCAAACAGAAATCACTGTGTTCTACGCAAAAATAAATAAAAGCAGAGCAAGACAGAGATAACTGTAGAAGTTTGCAGCTTAAATTTAAATAGTTCGACAGATTCAAGTGACCGCAGCTCCGGTGGAAGACTGACAGCTTTGGACCAACAGACTGAAATGCACGATTCCAAGAGTGCTCTGTCTGATGCATGGAGCAGAGAGGTGGTCCTGATGAGTAGTTCTCAGTACTCAACCAGTACGACTGCAATATGTCTGAAATAGAGTCTCATCATGAAGGTCTCTGAAAGTCAGTACATCTGAATTTAAACAGAGCCAAGGTAAATAAACAAGAGTGATACAAATACAGATTTGACTGATGACATTTCTTTTTTGTTTGTTCTGAACCAAGATAGCGTGTTTACTTGAAGTGATTTTGGTAGATTTGCAGTTACATTTTAGTCTTGTTGTGCATGATCAGAATTGGCCAAGATTGGAATCAGATGATTTGTGCATCAGACACACTCTTGGCAAGCAACCAAATCATTGTTTTACTTTTATCAGCTCTTTATTGCAGTTTTATGAGATAAGTAATGTGAGCCAGGTAAGTGCACTTGTTTTGCTGCTACACCTGCAATAGCTCGTTGTAATTAGTATGCCAAAAGTCAGTTATTTTTGTTGGAAATCTGGATCATTGGAAATAATGAAGCTCACACAGTGTAAACATTGGGTGAAAACAAAGACTAGTAAAAATCTGCCCAAAAATCATTCATCGGTCAACTTGGCTATAATAAGTGGAATCTGCCCAAAAATTTAAAGATAAGTGCATCCTCATTTTAGCCATTAACATTTAGATACTTACTAAGTACCTTTACCGTTTAGCAAGCAGTCATACCTCTGACCTTGGAGCTTTATCATGTTATTTTGGTGATCCAAAAGAGAAAAATACTGCAGAATAAACTAAGATGTCCAGAAGTTACTCAGTACTTTTTGACCTGGTACTATTGTACTTCTACTCAAGTTGTTTTATGGAAAGCTACTATGCTTTGAATAGAGCAATAATGTCATAGAAGTAGCAATTCTCTATCTACCCCTGTATTCTGTGTCTGGTGTATTCGAGCACTTAGGTTGACCATGCAGATGAAGTAAAGTGCTTAGATTGAACCCAGTCACTATATGACAAGTCTGATGCACTTTACGGGGTAAACTGAGGACACAGAGACTTGATGGAAACTCTTGTTTTGTCTGTATTTTCTTACATACTAGAATAGCTATTGATTTTTTTTATTTGGTTCTTCAGTCCAGCTTGTCTGTACTCTGTCAATGGCGTTGCACGAACGAACACTCAATCTGTACAGATACAGCCAGGCATAATGTTTTTGTGGCAGTCTCATTCATCTGGTTTGCATAATTTCTGATATGAGGTTTTTACATAATGAATTTTAATGCTTTATTCTCCAAATGTCAACTATAATATTTATTTGAAACTAATATGTATTGCCTATTAAGACGATTAGTGTCATATTAACATTCCTGGGTGTATCACATTACACATCAATTGTGTTTCTAGCAATCAGGGAGGCTTAAATGGTGTAATTTAATAATTAGGATCTCAGTCTGAGATCTTGACAAATATAGGGTACATTTAGCATTATTAATTACTTGTTCATTAGTGTCTGGTACACAGTTAGAGTGGCAGGTTTGACTCACTTTACCCCAATCAAATCGTGTTTTCTTGAAGCCATTTAAACTGAGAGCACTGAAGCCATGAAAGATGCATACAAGCTTGTAGAAGCGTGGAAAGATAATCTGTATTACCACAGGTCTGAGGACTGGCTTTACCTTAAAGTATGCAGTTTAATGTTTAAACAAAGCGATTTAATTTAAATTAGATTAAATTAAGAATCAGAACAGATTTAGCCAAATGAACAGATTCGGTTTAATTAGCGCATTTGATGTAGTTTTCTGTTTAGGTGTTTAAATAAGCAAAGCTGTGGCAAACCTAACAGTACAGGAATTGCTAACAGTGCTAAAATAGCATACTCCATGAGGGGCACCGCATTCGTTCACCTCAGACTGAGCTGTTGTCTGCATGCACTGCTGGAATTATTCGTTTGAATGGATCATGCCACTGATTTGAGATGTCCTCGAATTCTGGGCTTTATTTGTATTTATGTGCACAGCTGTTGATGTTTTATTTAACAGTTTTTTTTCTGCTGGCTGCATCATTTCAACATATTATTCAAACATTCCCATGTTCCACTGACACAGCAAGGCTGGTGACACTGTCAACAGTGTGAAGCCACGCTTCCTACCTAGCTGCACTGGCCCGGAACTGCAGAATTCTTTAACCTTTTCATGGCAGCAGGATAGTCACACTGGCTAAATTACTTAAATAGTCTTTAGAACGGCTGGTAAAGGAAACAGGAGGATGTGCTCAGTCCTGTGCTAGCTCCAGCCCAAAGCAAAGTCCAGAGGAAGGATAAGAGCATAAGCAGACATGGTTAATATATGCATTTAAGAAAAACAGACAGCAGTCAGTCAGTCAATCTGTCCATCTATCAGTTAACCTTCATTTAAGCTTGAGTACATTGAAGTTGAGCCTTATTTACAATATATTCGCTTAGAATGAAGAACAAGAGATTAAGAGGAATGACAAACATGAAAGTGAACATGACATATTAGTAAAAACTTTAAGTAGTTAAACTGGTAAAAGTACCAAATCAAAATGAACAGATAAAATTGAGAAATTAAATCATAGGAGTAATCTAGAAACATTCTGTGCTACAGGATGCAGTGTGAAAACAATGTACGCTAGGAAATACTGAATACTCATAATGCAAATGACTGAGTAGTATGATATGAAGAGCAGACTCCGTTCATGATCTATGGATATGCAGCCCCAGTGTTCTGACACTTTATCATAGCCAGCAATTTTCAGCAATTTCTGTTGCATTAGATCTTCTGTGGATCAGATGGATGAGCCCTTGCTCCTTGTGCCTTGGGCATCCGTGACCCTGTCGCCAGGTCACCAGTTGTCTTTTCTTGGACCACTTTTGGTAGTTGCTATTCATATCGAAAACACCCAACAAGACCTGCCATTTTGAAGGCAGTCATCTAGCCATCACAATTTGGCCTTGGTCAAAGTCTTTCCTTGCCCAATTCCTCGCCCATTTTTTTGCTGCCAAATATATCCCACTCTTTGACAGGTACAATTGTTACAAGATAATTTATGTTATTTGTTTCACCTGTGTGGTGTGTACTCCCTCATTTTGGGGAGAGTAGTCAGGAAACCTTTTCATGTGCAGCACAGAATTAAAATTGCAGTGACCCTACATACCTGACCAACAAACAAATTGATATAAACACAAAAGAACGTAACTACTGCCAGATTGTAGCGTGTATAGATCTTCTAACACTGCAGTGCAGATCTCCTAACGCTGTGGTAAGTCTGGGGCACACAGGAAGCCCATTTCTCTGCACAGAGTTCGCCTTTTCTTAGTTCACCTGTTGCTTCATTTTTCAATGCAAAAGACATGCAAAAGGTCATTCTTACCAATTTTCTTGCTAAGTTCTGCACTCTGGTCTATTCAATATATTTTCTGCTTTGGGGGAAATAATAAACTAAGCTAAACAAACGTTGCAGAGCGATGCATCACCATGAATGAATCAGAGCGGCCTCCTTGAGCCCTCAGACAGTTTTAGACAGCAGTGCCACCCAGCTCTGCCAAATCACCGGCATATTCACGCCTAACATCCCGCTTCAACGAAATCTATGGCTTAGTGTTGATTAGGCACAGAGAGTGGTAGTTTAATGCTCAGTGGTTGTTCTCTGAATGGACAGTCTTCTCAGTGCCAGCCCACTGCAGCACAGCGCTCCTGACGCTCTTTTTGGACCTGTGAATATGGCTTTGCCGTTGCCATGGCACTGCTGCCGTCAGTCCTGCGTTTAGCTGGAGATGGTGATAGAGATGAGAGTCACTGGAATGTATACCTCTGTTAGCCCCCATTTACACTGGGCTAAGAGGTGCGGGTCTTGTCAAATGACCTAAAAATGTCTTTTTGCTGCTCCTGACAAAATGTTAAAAAGGTAAAAAAAAAAAAAGTACGATAGTTCTGCCCTTTTGAATTTTCATGTAATAGTGTTATATGAGCAGAAGCCTCCCATAGTGTTTAAAATGTTATTATAGTGTGAGACGTATGAGCTTAAAGCCTTACCATACTGTCAACTAAAGGTCGACAGAACATTTTAGGGATGAGGCAATGATACTGTCAGGACAGTATTTCATTCTGCTTCACTGCAGAAAACACTGGAGTTTATCCCCTCAGAGTGGAACCGTCTATTTGCTTCCACCTAATTTGTTTTCCAGCCGTCTGGAATGGAATCAAAAATTAATGTTGCTAGTCCTGCATAATGTTTCCAGTCACACACACAAATCAGATGTACCTCTCTTGTTTGCAATTTTACTTTTGCCTGCGGTCAGAGGGCTGTCAGGGACTGAATGAGACAATTCCACCAGCGTTTGAAAGAGAAAGCAGCATTAAAAACAGCAACGAAAAACCCCAAAACAAATGAAAATTATGTTTGGGGGTCTTTTCAAGGTCACTTATGCAGATGAGTAGAGAGATCCAAGCCAGAGTCCTGCACCGGGTCGGGTACCCATAGATAGTTGCCGAAACAGGCGGATTTTAACGTTTTGGAATTTTACAGGCGGGTAAATAATTACAAACGGGCAGGTAGCAGGTCAATCAAAACAGTATTGTAACCTGCAAAAGTAACATATAAGCGAAAATATCTATATATTAGACTATTATGTACAAATTGTCCCTATCACAGTGTGATCAGCACGCTCAAGTGAGAGAAATTCTCCTCCGCTGGATTTGTGATCCATGAACGCAAGACGCAGCTCAAACCTGGGACTGTGGATGATGTACTCCACAACTCCAACAATAGAGTTAAGACTCTGGAGGAGGGTGACTGGCGAGAAGGACTCACATTCACTGTTTAATACAACTAACACACACATTCACCATAAATAATCTTTAATACTACGTAACAACATCTACCCCCCCTCTAATGTTCCCCAAAAACACAGAAAAAGGGCCAACCGGCCACTTAGAATGCTTCAATAGAATGCTTTTAATTTGTGTGTAATTTTTCATGGGCCTTGTGATTTTTAGCTGATCCAACTGAAAGCTGTGAAGAAGCATCTATATTTCCATATGCTGTACACCGGCCAGATACAACATTAAAACCACCTGTATTATATTATGGAGGTGCCGCTAGAACAGTTCTGACCTGTTGAGTCACTGACTCTATAAGACCTATCAGGACTCCTCGGGTATCTGGCACCAACATATTAGCAGCAGATCTCGTATCATCAGCATGAGCACTGTGATCAGTCTGTGGCCGTGCAGCCCCATACAGAGCAAGCTGCTACACACTGTGTGTTTCAACACCTTTCTATTATAGCCAGCATAAACGTTTTTCACCAATTTCTGCTACAGTAGTTCTTCTGTGGGTTTAGACCAGATAAGCTAGCAATTGCTCACCAAGTGCATCAGTAAGACTCAAGCACTCATGATCCTGTTGCCGGTTTACTGGATGTCCTTCCTTGGACAACTTTTGGTAGGCAGTAACCACTGCAAATCAGTAACACAACACATCAACTACAAAAACTGACTGTTACATCCCACCTTTTGACAGGTGCTCTTGTACCGAGAAGATCAGTGTTGCACACTTATCATTGGGTTTAATGTTGTGGTGTATCAGTGTATATGCTATGGCTCAAAGGGTATAAGGGGCAAATACAGACCAGAGGGTTCACACCTGTGCAACATCTCCTCTGAAATCAAATTTATTAATACAGAACACAAACACCACTGCAGCTCATTTCAAAGGTATCGGATGGAGCACCATCACTCCAGAGAACACAGTTCCACAACTCTCCAATGCTGGGGGCCTTCGTTAATCTTCGAACCAGTGCTAGACACTGGGTGTGGTGACCTCAGGCCCATGTGTGACTGCTCCAGGGCATCCTGTTATATTGGAGATGGGTGTAGCGGGGCACCATAAAGTAGCTAAATTCACAGTAGTATATGTCTTCTTTAACACAACTCTTGTCTGCCACAGAGTGAAAAGTTGTAATTTATAACTGACAAGTACATAGCAAGGAGTGGCAGTTTAATTAGGCCTGTACTATTCAGTGTTTTCATAAGCGATAAATAGCTAATCAAATTCAAAACACTTGCTACCATTGAATGTGTCATTTAAATTTAAAGAACCGCAAATTATGCTCTTGGGATTTTAATTTAACAAGTCTTCTCATCTCAGCCTGTAGGTATCTGCATTTTTTCTTTATAGGTTTTTGTGTTTCATATTGTATCAGTACATGTCATTTCAACTGTTCCTTATAGTTCCTTACCATCACTCACAATGACATAAAACGTGATTAATCATGCAGGGTAAAAGGATTCATTCACATTCCGCTTACACAATCCAGCATACCACGAGAGTCAAGACAAGCCTGTAGATTGAAGATGACAGAAATTATTTTTCAGAACCCAAGGTTATTTTAAAAGAATAGCAATTTCAAATGTCATGTTCCATCACTCACCACCACTTTCTGTTCATCAGGGGAACCAATTTCAGCATATTGGCAATTGTCAGCTGTCTAAAAAGAGTTAAAGGGGCGAAAAACTTGAAAAGGTCTATTTGTTTCCCAGCTGTGCCTATGGAGGAATTCATTAAAAGTGCCTGTGGTTTATGTCAATCAGAAGTGTACATCAGAGTAACTTCTGTAGTTCTACAGGATCAGCAACTCATGAGTGAACTGACAGCCTAATCGCACTCATCAACTGTCTCTCACACACACCCTTTTCATTCACTGCTGAATGTTTTGCAGTTATTGAAGGGACAGAGTGTAAACAATAACAGACTCCTCGTACACCAAGGATTTGGGGATTTCTTGCTTTCTTGCACTCACCTTGCAGGACCGTCTGAGGAGGGGGGCACAAGTGGAGCTTCACACCTTTCTCCTGTTCACACTTCATTATTTCATATTTTGAATTAACCCATCCCACCAGACTCCACATTATTGTTGTTAAGACCTTACAGGATAGAAGAAACTTGCATACATGCGGTATCCTCTAGGCTCTATTGTCTTTTACTCTGTACCTCAACAAGTCTTTTCCCACCCATAACACAAGTAACATCCTTAACATTGTTTTCACCACAGCCACTCCTGCACTCAACATTTTGCCTACCCCTCTCCATCTCTCTGACAGTCATCTTTTGTTGTTCACATTTTTGTTGCTCTCCAGACCTACTCCAAACACAATACTGTTGTCTTTTTAACTGCTTGCCGCAATCTTCTCTCATTTTCTTCATCCTTGACTGCACCTGGAACATCTCTCCTCTGTCCTTCAGTGGTGGAAATGGCTAATAACTCCCTTCTCTCCCGTCTCCTCTCTTCAGTGAACCAACTTTGTCCACTGTCTTCTTTGTCCACGCAGTTCACTTTCTTCACTGGCTATCTGACAGAGAATTGAGAGCAGCAGCAGAAGATGGAGGAAATTGCATCTTAAATCTGATCTCATCTCATACCATTCTCTTCTATCCAGGTTTACTGCTAAAATATATCTGCTGTTAAGTCTTCCTTATTCAATGCCAAGCCAGAATAATTTGCATCCAGCCCTTGCAAACATTTTACCACTTTTTCTTCACTTCTCAAACCTCCTACTTCTTGCATCTTCTCTGAGGACTTCGCTTCAGTTACCGCCTCTCTCACCTACTCTCAACCTGCTAACTACCCTCTACCTACCTGCTTTCCCCCCCACTTTCCACTGATTATGTTCTTCAGCTCCTCACATCCTGCAACTCTACATCACCCCTTGACCCAAGCCAGTCTGGATTCAACACAGCACATTCAGTAGAAACTGCACATCTAGCTATAAGGAGCTTCATACAGAAAAACAGCTGAACTGTCTTCATTTCTATTTCTTCTAGATCTTTCTGCAGCTTTTGATACTGTCAACCAACAGTTTCTTCCAGCTTCAGTCACCAAACTCTGAGTCACTGGTTGTGCATGCCAATGGATTGTGTCCTACCTTGAGAGATGCAGTTGCTCAGGGATCGGGACTTGGCCTTTTTCCCTTTTCCTTATATACTCACTCTCTTGGTGATATTTATTTTACCACTGTTATGCTGACACTCAACTCATCCTCTTCTTTCCTCCAAAGGACACTCTTGACCCAGATCTCTGCATGGCTGAATGACATTTCCTTCTGGGTGACCGTGCATTACCTGAAGCTAAATCCCAGCAAAAAAGAACTCCTGTACATCTCAGGTGATGCATCCCCAAGAGCTGACCCTGTCATCACCATTGGAAATCACTCCTACACTAGAAGCACAGAATCTTGGTGTCATCTTAGATGAGGAGCTCTCATTTTCATCTCATTTTAGTGTTTCTCCCAAGCTTGCAGGTACCTTCTTTTTAACATCAAGAAAATTCATCTTTTCCTCACCAGTGAAGCCAGTCAGATGCTCAATCAGTCACTCATCATCTCAAGACTGAGCTACTGTGATTAACTTCTGGCTGGTTTTCAATACACCAAAGTTCTCACACACCATTCCACTATTCCGAACCATCGCAGACTTCCTGTGGCTGCTCAAATTAGATTTAAAACTCGAATGCTCCTCTACAACACAGCCTGACTTGACCCACATCTTCTCAAAGGTCAAAGACAAACATGATGTCTCTTCTCGGTTTTGGCACCTAACTGGTGGAATGAACTTCTCCTGACTGTTAAAACTGCTGAGACCCTCACTGTCTTCAGACGATGACAGAAGACCCACTTCTTCGCTGAGCGCTTAGACTAAAGATGATCCTTTCTCACCTACTCTCAACCTGCTGACTACCTTCTACCTACCTGCTTTTCCCCACTTTCCACTGATGATGTTCTTCAGCTCCTGACATCCTGCAACCATACCACATCACCATTTGATCCAATTCCATCACGCCTCTGACCATATCCATAGATCTCATCCCTGAGATCACTCATGTAATAAATCTCTTCCTGGAAACAGATCAAGTGGCCTTCAAATGTCTTCACGCGGTGACTGAAGACCCACCTCTTCACTGAGCACTAACAACTACCTGTACATGTATAAAAAAAGTAACTAACACATTTCTAAAACAAAACCAAACAAAAGAAAATGTTTTCCATCTCTTTTGTGTGATCTGATTATCTCTGATAGAATCATAGCTAGCCAGCAGCTCTTGATCTAAGTTTCAGTTTAATAGTGTGAGGAATATGTTTTCTTTGTAGACTACAAAGCACCCAAGTGAGACACTCTGGATAAGAGTTGCAAATGATGCAAATGTAATTTTGTTCAGATACACAGATATGCACATTAAGCTAGACCCTTTAAAACCGAGGCATATTGTTCAGTGATAATAGATAAAATGAGTCCATGTCCTGTATTTTCTTTACTATTCATTTATAAAGACCATTTTCAACTTATCTTTATCCTTTAGAATTAAACAAGCTGTTACTGTTTTTGAGAATGATACATGTAAACATCCAATACTTTTGTTGGATGCCCTGTATTATCCCTCATTTAAAAAGTAGTCCTGGCTGAAAAAAAGTTGAGCATGAAAGGACAGGGATAACCTGCCTTGGGCTAAACAGACAGATGTATGTGTATGGGTTCATGATGTCATGAATACAGATTGTTTTTACAGTTTAGATTACATATCTGCACTTCTCATATTATGTATTATTCAGTCAATAATACATGGTTAGGGCTGGTCCAAATAATTTAAATATCCAATTGTGTTATGTTGGTATTGGTTTCTATCCAACCCTTTAGACCCCAACATAATTCTCCAATATTGTTGCTTTAGGTGTAAAAGCTTATTTATCCCTTTTTAAAATAAAACAATTTACTTGAAGGACATGGTGTTGAGACATAAAAACTGATCATACCTATATCAAAAAACTGTGTGGCGTTTTCCATACATTATGTGAGGTATATTTGAAATTGTTTGTGTTGAATGAGTTGGGCTGGATACAAGCACATGAAAAAACCCAGATATTTTATGATAGTTGACAAGAAAGCTGCAATTCAGGAATCAAGGTAAAAAAAAAATAGAGAACATCCAAGACAGTGAATGTGAAAATTTCAAGTTTGAGTAAACAACAAAGTTTAAGGGGCCTTGCAAGAGGCTAAATGTTTAGACTAAATGTGATGTTTCTAACTGGTCCCAGCTGTGCTGCAGGTGAAATGAGCAAGGTGGGGTATGACCAACCCCAGTGTCTGCTATAACTTAGGATATATTTTTCTTTTTTATATGGGTTTTCAGCTTCAGTTTAGCTGGTTTAGCACAATAAGCGCTCCAGGTTTGTTCCCGTCATCTTGCTGGAGCATTTCTGAAATGGTGCAGTGTTATGTTTTCCTGCTGCACCAGTTAAGCCCTATAAATTATGTAGTATCTAATGAGACAATAATATGTAATGTACGTAGTGAGTAAGGAAGTCTTGAACTAATGAAAAGTCCACACTAGTCTATAAATAGTCTTACACGACCTCTACAAGAGAGTGAATGATCTGCTCTAATTGACAGGTCTTTCTTTTAAGACTCATGTTTTTCATTCACCCAATTAAATAAAGCAGATACTCGGAGACAAATACAGGTTTTAAAGGTTTTTAATGATTCTTAGTTGTAGTTACAGACATTTAGTTGCAAGAAAAGCCTTTAATATATAATTAATATAGTTAATATAGAACCTTCATTCTCAAAATGAGGTCTTTGACTCATAACAGTAATAGAACCCTTTTGTGTTGCTATTATAACAGTTTTTAAAGTGCATTCAAAGAACCATTTGCAAGAGGTTTTTCATTATAGAGCAAAACCAAAAAGTCAGGCAAAGAACCATTTAAACATTCAAATGGTTCTTTGACTTGTCCCAGTTCTATAGACACTGATGGGCCACAACATTAAAAGCACTGACAGGTGAAGTGAATAGCATTGAGTATCTCATTCAATGGCACTTGTCAAGGGTTGGGTTACATTAGGTAGCAAGTGGATAATCATGTAAAGCTGATGTGTTGGATACAGGCAAAATATCAAAATCCCTTGTAAGTGTTGATAACTGGATCAGAGCATCTACAAAATAGCAGGTCTTGTGGGGCGTTTCCAGTTCTGCAGACACAGGGTAGGTATTTTCTGGTATTCCAAGTATGCCCTGCGAACAAGGCAACCCCAGTCCAGACTGTTCTCATTCATGGTTCCCCACTGGTGGAAAGATCTGTCTAAGGTGACCAGCACAGCACAAAACTTCTCTATCTTAAAAAACTCCTGAAGACTCATCTGTGTAGAGAGCATCCATTATAAATCACTCTTACTCTTCTGAATAATCTGACACTAATCCCTACATAAATTGATTGTTACCTCAAATTGTAAGTCACTTTGAATAAAAAAACCAGAGAATAACTCTGGTCTGATCCCACAGCTGAGCTATTGTAGGACAAATTGCTGAGAAAGTTAATGCTGGGCAAGGCTGACTGGTTAAACATGTCAGAACACACAATGCATTGCAGGTTGCTGCAAACTTGCTCAGGAATTATTTAAGCAACAGGACAGAAAGGCAGGTGGTTTTAATGTCACTGCTGATTGCAGTATAAGCATTGCTTTGCTAAAGAACCAGAGAAACATGTATGTTATGAGGAGGTTTTTTATACTTTTTAAATGTTCTTCACATGTCTCATTTACAAAGTTTGTTCTTTAAAGACCCATCAATTTAGAGGTTCTTTGGTGAACCAAAGGTGTCTTCTATGACATTAGTCCAAAGGACCAAATATTCCCAGGCTTCTAAGGCGAATGAATTGTGCTGGGTCAGACATGGGCCTGCACTTCTGGATTGCTGACATAGCCTCTGGTCCTGCAGGTCTCTTGAGAGAGCCTCCTTGGAGCTGCCCACTGAGGAGGCTTTTCCTGTTGGTATAAAGAGATGGAGAGTTATGGTTAATTATATGTTGCACTCTGTGAAAAATGAGTGAGGTTGGTGATTAAAGAGGAATATGTTTTGTATCAGTGCGCGCACACATTTTTAGTGCTTCTTGTTTCTTTCGGCCTTGTTTGGTACAACAGACTGGTTGTGGACTTCACCTGTTATTTTAATTGGGGTAGTTTGTACATGACCGTAAGCCCTCTTGAATCTCTAGAGAGGGTATCGGCTGAATGACTATGGTCTGCCCAGAAAAACTGATGAGACAAATTGAAAGAGTTGGGAGTGGGGCACTATTGTGTTGCATCCTGTTTTGGTAAACCTATCCTTCTGCCTGTGCCACTCTCTCTGCAGGGCTGACAGGAATGATCAAATGCTGAATAAACACACACACACAAAAACAACCAGGCTGTTTTTAATTTTCTTTAAGCAATTTCTTCATCATCCTGGTGGGAAATATGGTAATGGAAAATGAAACTCAGTTTTACTAGTTTATGTGAAGGACTACTGTGTAGAAGTGCAGTACATTCAAAAATTTGGAAACATTGGTTATATTACATACAGATTTTTGTATGTTTCATTCAGCATTATTTGTAGACAATTATGGATTGCTGATTGATAAATAATACATTATAATGCTCATTTATGACAGTGTTCTGTCAACAGAGATTTGATTCCTAAGTCATTAAGATTTATTCTGTCACTGCAGAATCAACTATAACTGTTTATTATATCAGAAAATACATTTTACAGCTCCTTTCAAATGATCTGAAGCTTTCATGCACTCTTAAATATAAGGATGCCAGAAAATTTTAGATAGCCATAGAAGACCTTTCAGTGGGCAGTTCTTAAAATAACTTTTTTTCAGATAAAATGTGTAGGCCTAGTTGAAGAACTTTTGTGAAAGAACCTCCACATAATTTAAAGGATTTTAGAGGATTGGTCAAGAACCTTTGCATCATATCAAGGTTCTTTATACATTTGAAGGAACTTCAGATTCTCCCTTCTCGTCTTTGAATCTTTAAATCTCTGTGTAACCAAACTGGTTTCACATTATTAACAACACTGATTTCAAATGTTTAAGGAGTGACACTGAGCTTTTGAATGTTTGTGTATGTGCAGTGGTATGGATAAAGATGAGGGGAGCTGAGGGGGCAGTGTAGCTGGGTTAAGAGGGCGCCTCTTGGTCTGGGGAGAGATATGAGTTCAGGTCAAAGCCAGTTCAACGGCCAGAGAGATTTAGAGCTAACCCTACAGCTATCTCTACTGTCCACTAGAACTCCTCTCTCAAACTAATGGCTTTATGGCTCATTGCTTCCTACTATATTGATTTGTAAACGGCATATTAAGTGGCTTGCCAAAGAGCATGGGGTGAGCGCATTCATGAGAAGAAGCTTTACACATTTTCAGACATGTTCTGTACTATTGCCTAAAGAACTGTTCAAATGATGATTCCAAAAGCAAGACATCTATAGCACGGCCTAAAGAACCTTTTTATGAATTTCTGAAATAAACTGAACCAGAATTACCTAATTAAAAACCTTTATATATAAGAACATTAATATCTTTTGCTGCCTCTTCCCTCTCTCCCTCCCTCTCATCCTCCAGTAGAAGGAAAAAGGCACTTTTGACTCACAGCCATACAGCATTACTCACCCATCCTCTGCCTCGGGACTGCTGTTTAGTGTGGATTCTCCAGCTTGAGGGCGGTGTAGCTGTGTGATCCATGACTACAACCAAAAATGAGGATGCGTTTATACACCAGGGCAGGGTTCTCTCTACCGGGCTACTCAAACGCAGCAGGTTTTTCTAACTCAATACTGCTGGAGGTGTTGAAGGGGAGTCCACTCTGACCTTCCACCACTGGACCTTTGGAACACTCCATTGAATCTTGGACCATTCCTTCATAGAGGAGCTTTCAGGATCCTTTATATGAATGGGTTCATGCTGCTAAAGAAATACACTCTGCTTTGTTCTTTACAGCACTTTGGAATGCTACAAGTGAGAGGTCCTACTTCATTCTTATCTCGGTGCCTCTTTTTCTTTGGGCTTCCCTCTTTATGTCTGCAGGTACTTCTGTCGATCCAGAATCATTTGCCTGTACTGATTAGACTGATTCACTCACTCATTCACTCACTCACATTCTCTCTCTCTCTCTCTTTTTCTCTCTCTCTCTCTCTCTCCCCCTCCCCCTCTGACCCCCTCAAGCTGCAGCAGTAACAGCAGCAGCTGAGAGGCATTATCACTCGTGGTTGCTGCACAGAGCGCAGCTCGGTGTGAAGAGAACACAGTGCGTTTTCCAAGGTAATCTGATTTGTGTATAGGACGGCTGGTCTAGGCGCTGTGCGAGGACACCTGGACAGAGCACAGAAAGCATTAGACGGGTTGGAGAGTTAGTCAGCAGCTGTAATGCACTCTGTACACCCTCATCAGCGCTGCCCACGCCAGTTTGTGGTGAGTACACTGTAATTGGATTGCTGCCTGATGGCTAAATGGCTCAGAGAAAAGATGATGGAAACAGTAGTGAGATAAGTGCTTTTGTATTAGAGAAAAAGGAGCAAGCGTATCAAGAAAAGTTCTTCTGCTTGGAACACTTCCATATGTATTTAATGAAGTTTTGATATTTTCTGCAGCTTGCAGTAGAATTTGGTTTGATATATTAGAGATTGTTTATTCATCTTTTATTCCAGTTTTGAAGCTGCATGTTTGTAAGAATAATTTTGTTTAATAAAAAAAGGCTGCATTTTCATTTGTGTTCTGTAGGAAATAAGTTGTTAGAGTCTGTCTTTTATTTATTTCAGACAGCACATCCATCATTTGTTCATTAAATTATTCTCTGAAATAATTAATATTTTTTTCTTTCATTGTACGTTCAAAATTCATAACTGCAAATTAATTAGATCGTTAAATGGTGTTTAATGTATACATTTCTTGATCAGAATGTTTCCACAATTAAAAGTATAAATTATGTTATTCTTTAATATTCCTTTATACTGTTTTATAAATTTTTTATTCTTGCAGCCATTAATGTTCCTTAAACAATTTCAGTGAAGGCTAGGAAACTTTTTGGACCCTGCAGAATCTTTCAAGATACTTGGTGTCCATGGAATTTTGTCCTCATGTAATCCTTTCTTTTGGGACGGTGAGGGTTTGATCAGCTTTAAAAGTGGCGATTTTGTTTTCACAGCTGTTTCTGTGTGTTGCGTTTGAGATGTCTTGTTGCTCTGCCAGCGTATTTGCAGTCGAAACTGAGATTTTATCTTAAAAATCCTGACACTTGCCTGAATTTGTCAGGAGGAATCCTGACTTCTCTTTTTCCCTTCGCTTTTGTAAATGTAAATATAAATGTAAAATGTAAAAATGCAAAAGCCTTTGAATCACAGGTAGCCGAACAGCTGCAGAAAAGCCAGGATCCATCTTTGCATTTGATGGTAGCTGTGAAGGGCTTTTATGTGCCCCTCTTTTTCTGCTGCATGTACCAGTGATGTAGATTGGCAACTGTTCTATTTTAGTCTAGTCTGGTTAATGCACCAGGTTCCACTCAAAATTTGAAAGACATTTGGCAAACATTTGGCAGATGCTTGTTTTTGTTGGCTGAACTCAGTAAGGGTTCTCTTGGAGCACTGTTGTTAATGGCATCTTATTGTTAATTTTGAGTGTTTTTACATGTGTTTAGTTGGGAATACTCTGGGGTATTATTTTAAGTATCCTCATATGTTCATTTTCATTTTGAGTAATAAATGAATATTACAAGTATACTCATTGTTGGGACTTGTCTAATAGCTAAAACCACCAATCTGAACTGTAAAAAAACTGAATTGTCTACAAAAACCCAATTGATTTGGAACACATATACACCAGTCAGCCATAACAGTAAAACCACCTGCCTAATGTTGTGTAGGTCCCCATCGTCCTGCAGAAGCGGTGTCACATACACATACACATATATACACACACAAAACATCTGAAACTCATTGGTCTCATCCCTGGCAGCTGAGACTACTCATTGATCTCATCTGCCAGAGATGAGACCGCACCCTAAGTCAAATAAAAGCACCTAAACAACACTTAAACAGCAGCGGCCTCTATCAGCCCAAAACTGTCCAAAGAAGCAGGAACTGGTGTGACAGCTTCTGGGACAGGGGCCGGGGCCGGAGCCATGGCTTCAGGAACAGGGGCGGGGGCCACAGCTTTAGGAACTGGAGGTTGCAGCTGACGTGAGGCTGGCGTGGGAATCTGGAGCCTTCTGGGAGCCGGCACAGGGGGCTGCAGCTGACGTGGGACCAGCGTGGGAGGCAGGAGCCATCAAGGAGCCGGCACAGGGGGCTGCAGCTGATGTGTGGCCAGTGTGGGAGTCAGAAGCCGCTCTGGGGAGCAGGGGCTTTCTGGCCCTGCAGTGTGGCGGCTTGGCTCGGGACAGAGCTTCTGGGCTTGGGGGCGAAGCTTCTGGGCACGGGAGCATGGCTGGTCCTACCCGTGGGCCGAGGGGGAGAGCCAGCTCCCCAAGCCGATCTAACTTCCCCTCTAGCTCCGTGATGCTCCGCTGGACCTCTCTTGAGGCAGCGGTGGATTGAGGGCTCGGTCTTGTAGCCTCCTTCTCACTCTTCTCCACCGTGGGAGCCGCCATGTAGGCTCTGCCACGGGTCTGCAGGTCTGCACAATGTGCAGGTGGGGCCCACTGGATCGGTGTGAGTCTCTCCGCCCAGAACGAGTCAGGCGTGAGCACTTGGGGCTGTGCTAGGGTGGACTGGGACGGCCGGAGGCTTCTCTGACCCCTCCGCCTCTGTGTCTTCTTAGCCCATTCGGAGACGAAGAGGTCCTCGAAAACCTCCGGAGACAAAACCGTTGGTATGTCCCCCCCGGTCAGCCATTCCAGCCGTAAACCACCCATTTGTCCTCCGAGCTTATGTACCCCAGCAACTCATGAGGGGTGTACCGCTTTGCTGAGCGGTTTCTACCTCTGCTGGGGCCAGCATGTCCGACTTACCTGGTTGGCCACAGGTTCCTACAGACCATGGCTAAGCCTACTGTGCCACTTTTGATGGTCCATTCTTCTGTCACGTCGAGGCAAGGCACGGTCAGGCTTGAGGCACAAATGCAGACTTCTCTCGTGGTTCTCTTTCTTTATTTAAACACAAAACAACAACCAGGCTCGGTGGCAGAAAACACAGAACTAAGACAAGGCAAGAGTAGGTGTGAGGGACAAGATCAGGGCAGGAGTGAGGGTGAACGGACAAAAGAGAACTGAACACAGGCACTACATATATACATACTCAAAAACAAAACATCTGAAACTCATTGGCAGCTGAGACCGCTCATTTATCTCATCTGCCAGAGACGAGACCGCACCCCAAGTCAAAATAAAAGCACCTAAACAAAACTTAATCAGCAGGACTGGGGATTTCACAAGCGGCTCTAATTTGACAAAGAATTGACCTCATAAGACCTCTGAAGGTGTTCTGTGGGATCTGGCACCAAGGTGATATCAACATATCCTTCAAGTTCCGTAAGTTGCAAGATGGGCCCTCCATTGGTGAGACTAGCTTGTCCAGCATATCGCACAGATGCTTGATTGGACTGAGCTTTGGGGAATTTGGTGTTCAAGTCCACAACCTGAACATGAACTTTGTTGTGTTCCTCAAACCACTCCTGAACTAGTTTTGCAGTGTGTCTGGGCACTTTTAAAAAAGAAATTAGGGAATACTGTTGCCATTATAGCCATGTACCTGGTTTAGGTAGGCTGTACATGTGAAAGTTCCCAGCAGAACTTTCCATAGTGTATGTTGGTGACTTCTCTCAGGCAGGCAAAGCACTTACACCTGTCCACATGAAAGTAAAAGAAAATGTGATTCACTAAAACAGGCCACCTTCTTCCATTGCTTCTTAGTCCAGAACTGATGCTCACCTGCTCCTTCTAGAGGGCAGCAAGGGCACTCTGACCAAACAGCCCCATACACAGCAAGCTTGTGGCCAGCATTAACTTTTTCAGCAATTTGCACTACAGTAGCTCTTCAGTTGGGTCCAGACCAGATGGGCCAACCTTTACTCCCCATGCGCATCAGTGAGCCTTGGGTAGCTTTGACATTGATACCTTTTCACTGGTTCTCCTTCCTTGTGCCACTTTTCGTAGGTACATAATACAAGGAAGTTAGTAGGAACACCCCATATGGTCTTCCATATTCAAGATGCTCTGACCCAGTCGTCTAGCCATCATGATGTGTTTCTTGTCAAAGTTGTTCAGATCCTTACACTTGCCCATTTTTCCTAGCACATCCACTTCAAGAACTGACTGTTCTATTGCAGCTTCATATATCCCACCCTTTGACAGGTGCCATTGTAACGAGATAATCAATGTTATTCACTTCACCTGTCAGTAGTTTTAATGTTGTGGCTGATCGGTGTAGCTTCCGTCTCATGCTGTGAGACATTATTCTCTAGATCAAGTGCAAGCAATTTCTAAAGCGGAGATGAAGTGATGTCAAAAAGGGATTCAAAAGAAATGGATCCACATTGAAAGTGAAAGTGGGTAGTTCAATGTTATTTTTAGCACATATTCATTTGAATGTTCATTCATTGTAGTTTTTACCTAAACCTAACCCCAACACTAGAGTTGTACTACATAGCTAGAATTAACAATTTGAGCATCTGTGGATAATGTGCTAGGTTTTTGTAAATAAAGTGTATCCAAATGTTCATGTTTAAAAGGATATTCACAAAAAATATCCTGTTTTTGCATAAAATGACTAGAGCTTTTACGTGCAGCATGTTTTATGCCTGTATCCCTGTACATTAAAGAGCAAAAGGGTTATTTGGGCCAATGCCACTACTTTAGGAGTCTTTCCATGGATGGTTCTTTAAAGATTGATGTACATTTGTTTGTGTGTGTGTGTGTGTGTGTGTGTGTGTGTGTGTGTGTACAGTTTTTCAGACTGTTGGGACAGTGAAGTGTGGCGCTATGAGACTGCTGCTGTACTGTTTAGGGGGAGGCAAGCTCTCTCTGGCACTACTACTGCTGCTCCTGCTTTGCTGTCCTCTCAGCCACACCCGTACAAGATCCGCTCACACCCGAGAGGCCCAGAAACACACCCACAGACATGAAAACATCACATTGGCCATCATTTTGCCCAGGTATAACACCTCCTACCCCTGGGCCTGGCCTCGTGTGGGCCCTGCAATGGAGCGTGCCATTGCCTTGGTCAGCTCCAACCCATCCCTCCTGCGTGGCTACACCCTGCGGTACGTTTTTGAAAGCAGTGAGAATAAGGATGGAATCTGCTGTGAATCCATTGCCCCGCTTATGGCTGTGGACCTGAAGTTTACATACGAGCCGTGGGCCTTCATTGGGCCGGGCTGTGACTACACCTCCTCCCCCGTAGGCCTTTTCACCACGCACTGGGGTCTCCCCATGATCACGGCAGGGGCACCAGCAGTGGGCTTTTCTGACCGCTCTGACGCTTACACCTCCATCACCAACACGGGCCCCACGCACAAGAAGCTTGGCGAGTTCGCCCTGCACATCTGCAGGCACTTCGGCTGGAGCCAGCATGTCCTTCTGATGTTCAGCGACAGAAAGATGGGCGGGCGCGAGTGCTACTTTGCTGTTGAGGGCCTGTACAGTGAGCTGAAACAAAAAACGAACATAACCACGGTGGACCATGTATTTGAGGAGCATGTCCGACCAGTCAACTACTCGGAACACCTGCAGAAGATAAAGGAAGAGGGCAGGGGTGAGTTGCTATGCTTCTTGTTCTCCAAGAAGGCATGTGCATTTGTTTGCATGTGCTTTTATAGTCATCCACATGGTTGGGATGTAATGGAATACAAAGATTTGAGAGACTCATTATAAAATTGTTTCTGTATTCAGTCCACACTAGATAATATTAAGAATACGTGTACTTTTTTATTTTTAGGAGAATACCTTTAATATACTTACCCATCCCTGTTCATAAGCTGTTTTAAAATGAACAGTAAACATATTTGTTAGGTAGACCCTAAAGAGGAACTCCTCCCTCATAAGCACTGAAGGTCCTGCTAAAACTTGAGTAGACTGATAGATCAGTGTGATAAGCCAGTATTTATTTTGGCATAACTGACGTCCGTTGAGGGATGGTTGAACTGAACAGTCCCCTCTGTACATCAGTGTTGTACTGGACTCATTTTTTATGAACTTGTTAATCATTAACCTTGAGGAACTGTGCGAATTTGGTAACACTTACAACAGCGTTGTTTGTCCCCATGTGATTTATCAAGATATATTCTGAATGTATTCTAGATGCATGCTGAATACATTGCTTTTTAGGTACTGTGAAGAAATTGTACTGATACAGGACAGTGCTTTTTTAAAGTATTTTGCCCAACACTGGCCTTCTGTGTATTATTCAGCAACAGACAAATGCAAAATGACTTTTATTAACCCATTTAAGTTGCTGTACTTGATGAGTTATTATTGTGGTCACTGTCTTGATTTAGGGAAAGGACATTTTACCATTAGTAATCTGGGCCAAGAGACGGATCCATCAATGGAATTTAATCTTAATGCTTATTTTTTAGTAACTGCTTTAAATGATTAAGTAGCTACTATTCTGTGTAAGTTGTGTTGTTAAGCAAGTGATAAATTGATGTGTACACCTCTAAATTGTAAAAGGACAGGCTCAATCTATGACTTAGAGCATCCTTTATTCAGAAGTTACTCAATAACTTAATAGAAGACTATTTTTTACTCCTGAACTCTGCTTCATTGTGGTTTAAGCCACAACCTTTCGATAAAGATGTTGTCTCTATAATTATGTCATTTGAATTCTACATAGTTCTGAACTACAGTTGCCTCCCCTTTGTGTTACTTTTTTTGTGTGGGGGGACAAAAATGTAACAATTGTGGAGGGCCAGGGACCATAAAGATAAAACAGCTTACAAATAAAGAGGAGTTTAAAACAAATTTTTGAAAATATATTTTATAGCATGACGCTATAATTTGTTCTTTGTTGGGTGAGGGGGTGGGGCACACCTTTGCCCACTGGCCACACGTTAGGGCACTAGTCCCATTATTCCTACTCCCATAAACACAAACACATACACACACACACACCATAATAACATGTTTTCTAATGGCTTGTGTGAAGGGTTTAGTTGAAAGGTATTCACATTACAGCAGTTTCAGCCGTTTCCTGGCCCTGAGTTTGTCTTGTCCATTTCTTACAATAGGGCAACAGTATTTCATTCTTGCTATGTTATCTGTAATGGTTTGGACTGTGTTTCATTTCCCAGCCATAACTAGTCTGATTTATTGTTTCATTTGATTGCTCCAAATTCAAGACCACAAGGTTATTATCTCTTGCCCCCAAATATACTGCTCACATTTATACTTTCCCACAGAATACCCACCTGGGACAAAGAAGAAAGGGGCATATAGATGGAAAATAAAAGTAATAAAGAATGAAGAAAACTTGTACAAGAGGGTTTTTTACTGTCTTTGGTCTTGTGGAGTTTATTTAGCTTAAAGTACTGTCACATTTTGTTAATTGACTTTGACTCAGACTCGTCATGTAATGCTCTTAATTACAGCAACACTCATTTACTATTTCTCACTCATTTCCATCAAACTCATCATTAATGCAGTAGAAATCGTTTGATTAGTCAGGTAGCGTGCATACTCCTCCTCTTCAAAAATATTTCATGTACATAATAGACAGACATTATAGGCAAACATGAACACATTAATGGCATTTCAGTATGTCAGTAAAAGAAATCCTTGAATCTTGTTTTTTTACATTATTTTTTGCAACATCCATGCTTATGATCTTTCATGGCTGGATTAATTTTCCTATAGTCATTCGTACAAGATCAGTTTGTAACATGTGATCTAACTTTTCTCTCAGGTCCCAAAGGGCTATAAAACCATCTACGCATCAACATTTTTATTAACAGAGGTCACGAGCGTTGTCGCCGTATGTGGGAGCTCGCCGCATTGTATCAGATCAGTCGGCATTTCCTGTGAAAACAGACTTCGTCATTTGCCCACTTTACTCCACTTTCCTGGACATCTAGTTCAAACTGGTCCATTAAATGAAAAAGATAGATGTCAGTGAATAAGACAAGTTAAGAGCCTGTAAAGACAGAGTTCTGTGCAGTTCAGCTGACAGTGCTATCAGTAATTTCCGTTTATACAATCCTTCGCCGGGTTTAGTAGTGCATATTTTACATTTATGCCAGAACCAAATCATATCAGGAGTCCAATATGGTGGTAATATGTTTATTCAGAAACATGCAGTTGTCTTCTTTTGTATTCTAATATGAGGAGCTTTCAGCACTTTCTATTAGAGTAAATAAAACCAGCATAGCCAAGTATAGAGAGCATACTTATTGCTTTGTTTTACTTTTTTGGTCTTTTTCTTCTTTTTTTGTTTTTATTTTTTATCACTTGGAGAGAGAGAAGGTTAGCACCTGCTTCACCCAAGTCACGTGAAGTGCCACCACATTTCTTTGAACAACTGCTCAAACTTAACTACTACCTATTCTAAAATGTCAGAAACATTGGCTAGTATGGTGATGGTGGTTGAGGCAGGGCCTCAGTTTTTAGTCTTAAAACTTGTTAATCAGTGGCTTCTATAAAACAAAAATGGAAGTTTGTGATTATGAGTTGCCCACTGGCACATGGGGTTTCTGTTCTTTTTATTTGTATAGAAAAACACAATGTAATGATTGTATATAGTACTTGACTACATGCAGGGATTGACATAAGCGGTAAGCAAGAATTGGCGTCTGTGGTATGACAAATGCGCACCAGTTTTCAGTCTTCACTGCGCAAATGTGTACCTAATTTGAGTAAA
>JBBPCY010077680.1:0-27716 GCA_037974405.1 Brachyalestes nurse | reverse complement strand
CCCACCCCCGCTCAACGCTCGGTTTTTAGAAAAGTTGGCAGCCCTTAGAAAGTGTCCCGCATTTGGGGTTGAGAAAGTTGGCAACCCTACCCCAGGTACCCGTGACCCTACTGAGGATCAAGCAGTTACAGAAAATAAATTAATACATGAATCAATACTGAATTCCTTCAAAAATATTCATATTCAGCCATGCTTTTTAAAAAAATAAAAGTCATGAAATCTAAGACAAGTGAATGAAAGTAATGTCACTATTAATAAGAGAGTAATCTGACCTTAAACCAGCCATTACATTTACTTCACATTCCCACTTGAAAACCTCCTGAACTCTGGATTACCCATTTTCCATATGTCTACAATTCTCTGTGTTTCTAAAACAGCGTTTGCGCTCCATTTCGGACGGCAAGGGAAAAGTAAACACCCACCTATCATAAAGATAGCCTTAGATGAAGACTGGCCATAGTTCTGTTCCATGAACTTGGGCTTGAACGTAATCATTCCGATAAAGCCGTTGACCTGCACCAGACTAGTAAGGATGATAAGGATGAAGATTGTGTCACTGAAGAGTCTCTTTAACGATGGCAGGAAATCTACAACAAACAAAACAAAATGTTCAGTGACGTATGGAATCTGCACAAATCAGTGTTCAGGTTAACTGCAACAACCAGTCAATAAAGAATCCGCCACAGGACATGCTAAAGGCTGGTTCTAGGTATAAACCAAAGACAGTTTGAGATGTCAGCTGTTACTCAAGTTGCCACTGAGAAACATTTCTGTTCCAATATGGGAAACAGGTAATACTTTTATAGCATTTTTTTCTGTTTTACAACATTCATTGTAAGTTAATGGAACTCATGTTAGACCACTTCTATTAGTCTGTTCACTTTAACATTTTGCCACAGTGTAAACAGCCACAGATTTTTTAAAACTTATGCCCAGAAATAACAAAACAACAAAAATAAATGTTGTTCAGAGAGCAATAATACGGATTATAATGTCTTTTCCTTGATTTAAAAGACAACAGAAATCACAACAGAAGCCACTAGACCACTGCTGAATTAGATCTATAAATGTTAAAGCAGATACTTTTTGACACTCAAATACATTTCTTAATCAGGCTTAGATTAGTCACGAGATAAGCCTTCCAAAGAGAGGAACGTGTGGCTGAATGCCATGGATACCAAACTTATGGAAAGTACTGTATCCATGTTATTTCATCAAATACTTAACTTTCATTGATTGATTTTAGTAACTCCCTATTAGCTTATTTCCAACTACAGGAAAACAGTGACTATTTTATTTGATGGCATTCTGCAGATGTACCTGGCCGCTAGAGGTCACTATTGTTTTTGTTAGTTTGGAGTCTTTTATTTTGAAAGGTTTCATTGGGGTGTTTGTCACAGCTGTATTGTGTTTTTGTTAATGCTTTAGTTTCAGCTGCAGGGTGTTTCTGTTTAGTGACTGTGTTTGTTTATTGGGTGATGGGTTTTGTGTTTAAGTATTTAAGTTCATCTTGGACCGACTTTGGTTGTCGGTCAACAGTCAGAACAGATCCTTTGTGTGCCATTCTATGTTGAACTGTGAAGACAGTATTCTGAGTAATAGCATTCTTGCCTTCTGTTTGAGCTTGGCCATCGAGCCATTTTGAGTTAAAGCCTTAGTAAATAAAGTCTCAGTTGGGAAAGGGATCACAGCCTCTGTGCCATGTATCACTGGGGTAAGGGACGACGTGACACTACCATGACTCTCTATAAAACACCTGACACTGTAGGAGAGCAGCACCTCTGGCCAAGTCAGCCATGCTGACGGGAGCATGTTTCTCAGATGGAGGGCTGTTGCTGCGGTCTGTGGTGATGAAAGTGTCCTGCTCGGCCTCCTGGGTGTCAGAGCTCTTCTCAGCAGGTCGTCCTCTTTGCTTGGGCAGTGATCTGGGCAGGAACCAAAACGGGATCCCTGCCAGTAACATAACGGTTCCGGTCACCAAAAAGCCGAGCCACCAGGCCCCCACCCAGCGCGAGTCTTTGTAGTTAATGGTGAGGGCGTCTGTGGGGAGGAAGAGATGTAAAGTCAGTACTGAAGAGTGACCACAGGTTCAGCAAGTTCAGTCAGTCATCTATCTTGTGAGATTCATGACACTGTGTCATATATGTCCCACTGGCCATACTGACCAAAATCATTGTTCCAGTTACTTCACTGACAGCAACACAGAGCTAAACCACAAGAGCTGGTTCCAATAAACTCTTACTCAGAAGCAGCACTGTAATGACAGAACAAGAGCCAAGTGGCACTGCTGCCAAAGGTTTGGAGACACCTTGTCAGAGTTGTGTTTGGTAAAACATTCAACTATTCAGCCAAGAAACCTTTGTTCTACTGCTTTCATTGGCAAAGGCACATTTTGTGCCAGCTGTTTTCCTACTTATTTGAACTGCGTGACTGTTTGTGTGGAGCACTTCATGTGCTCTGAAATTTCAATCCTCCTTTATATGGGCACATTAAAACAGACAACAAGTGTATGCATCTAATATGTATCCTAATCTTTTATAAATTCACACTGAACATGCTCACAATTTACATTTAAACTTTCAGGATATGAGCTGATAGTTGTAGTTTGTTTGCATTATGTTTAACTTGTTTCAATTATACAAATTCTAACTTTAACAATATAGCCAGAAACTCATAAACTGACAGAAGGCCAGGCAATAGTTAAGTTGCCAACCTTGAAAACTAGCAGGAATGGCCATGACCAAGCAAACAAAACAAGTAATAGTTACAGACGGCTCCCCTCTAACACACTGCGCATTAGTCGATAGTAGGGATGGTGCCAAGGGTCGATCAGGGGAGAGGGAACGTAGTTCTGGAAAACCAGATCTACAATCCATTACAAGAGAGAAAGTAAGGAAATCCCTTTCTCTATTTGTAGACATATACTGTCACAGCTATGCTGAAAACATAAACTAAAATAACAAGCCTGTCCTGTAAATGTTTATACAGTACATTTAAAGACATATCACAGCTTCACAGCTGACCTCTATATCACATTATGCATGTGATTGTCAGCCATAGTATAATGGACCAGCATAAGGAGTTAGAGCTTTCTATGAGCTACTGTGGTGTCTGTCACTTTAAAATAAAGTAGACCCTAATTTATTAGTTATTTCAGAGGGTCTGGAGATTAAGTAGGCCACATCAAAGGCCAGAGGCTTCTTTTTTTTTAGTGAAGCAGCATTACCTAAGTCCACGGCTCCGATGTCCACATAGAGTTTGGCACAGAAGGAGCCCAGCATGTAACCAAACATTGGCCCCAAAATTCCCACTGTCTGTATGAACGCTGTGTTCAGAGAGAGAGAGAGAGAGAGAGAGAGAGAGAGAGAGAGATTCGTCATTACAAAACCAGTACTCAACTGTGAGTCCTCCAACTGTGCTCACATGACAGCTGGTAGAACAAAGTTCAGACTTGAGCTAGGCCTTGTGCCACCTTCCCAGTGTAAAAATCTGTTCTGTGTTCTTTACTAGCAACAGTATACAGAAAAAAGGAGAAAGAGAAAGAGACAGATTGAGGTGGGGAGAAAGGTAGGAAGAGACAGAGAGAGAGAAAAGGAGAAAGATGGGGAGAGAGAAAAAATAAGAATGAGAAACGTGTGTCATGAAATGTTTGTGGGAATTTGTGTGTGTATATGTGTGTGCTACCACTGCATAAATAATTGCCCAATCTGGGATAAATAAAGTATTACTACTACTACTACTACTAGGAGGGACAGAGACAAGGAGAGAGAGAAAGAAAAAGAGAGAAATTAAATGTTTGCTTAGTTTATAAAGGGCAGCTGGCACTTTTACATGATAATTTAACAATATACTGCATATCTTTATAACCCACATAGCTTATTTTACCTGATATCAGCTTAATGGTCTCTGGCATAACAACTGATAATACACCCAATAACAGAGGCAGGTGCACATGCAGTGTGCTTAGTGCCACATATATTACATGAAGACAATTTTGATCTTTAGTTTGCTTACACTTAATTGTGTAATAAACTGATGTGCACATTTGAATCAAGTCCATTCCACGTTTGAATCAAGTCCATACCAAGATAGAAAGCTGTGTTTTCCTCTCTGGCGAAGTCATCCAAGTAGGACAGTCCTAAAGGCATAACTGGAGTTTCTCCGATACCCCTCAGCATGTTCCCCAAAAACACGTAGATCCATAAAGATGATCCTGCCACTTTCTCACACTCTGCAGGAGCAAAGACCATGTTTAGACAACTCCAGACATGACTAGAAGAGGACAGCTATCATGTCACAGCGTCCCAAGCTTCACATCATGATTGTTTTTAGGCCCATTTGAGCATTAAAAAGGCGACAAGCAAGTGACAACTGACTGTTACAAGAAGAAACTCTACATTAGATTGTTGTAGCAAGGTTGTTTTAGTTTTTAGTCACAACAGTATTGAGGGTCATATTTACTGGAAAATGCATGTTCAGATTTTCCGGTAGTAGTAAATGCGTTAAAGACATAATGTAGTGTTTTTTCAACCTAATTTATTTCTCCTACATCTGTTTTCCTAATTTATATCTACTGTTTTACACTGATTTTCTATAAATGCTAATGCAGTACATATCTTTTATGTCGAACACTTTCTACATAACATGATGTAAACATAACATGCTAAACCATAAGCATGCCATATCAAATGTCATACGGTGTCATGACAGGTTTGTTAATGAAAGCAGAATGATTGTCTGTAATACTTGATGTCAGGACATTAAATAAGCCTGCAACACTAACTGTCATGACATCAAACACCATAGTATATCTCATTACAATTACCAGTAATGGAAATGATATTATTATGTTAACGAACAAGAATGACATCTGCATGGAAAGTTTATGACATGGTTGTGTCAGTGTTGTGCAGCACGGTTCAAGTAAACTGTGATACCTAGAGCACCACTATGCTTTAGTGAAAAAAGCTGTAAATCTGAACCCCAATTAAAAGTAGGACTGGCCTTCCACTGGTAGGAATCTGTGGATCTTAGTACTCATTTTTGATTATGTTGCTCCAAAGTTGCATAGCTATTCACAAGAACAGCTTTGGTAGGACAGTGTCTGTCTGTCTAACACCTGTTAATAGACTGTGTGAATTCAGATTAAATAATCACATTATCAAATGTTTGTTCATGGAATCCAGTGACTGCCTATTGGCTTCTTTTATTGGCGTCTTTATAAATTTTGTATCTTTTGTGTGTGCCTGTGATACTCATTGGTATAATATAAATCTTTGAGGGAATTTTCTAAAAGGCATTACAGAAAGTCATCCACTGATGTACAAAGCAATGCATTGAATTTACATGGTTGTTGTGTACATATTGCATCTACATTTATTAAACAGACACTCAGCATTGTAATGATGTTATGTACTTTATTTGTGTGGGGATTATGTACACATTTGACTCAAATAAATTGAGTACACTATTTTCAGTTTCCCTCCTTACTGAATGGTTTAGCCTTCACTCACCTGCTTGAGACTCTGCTGAGGGCTGGTCATCACCCTGCGGAAGGCTCCCATTGTCCAGACATGGCAGAATGGTCTCAGTCACATTGGACTCAGAGGAAAAGGAAACTGTTGTCTCATACTTGTACCTGTTCAAAGATTAGTTGGAGCATTTGTACAAGAATACACTGAAAAAGACTGGTCAAGCACGTGCAGAAATACATGTGGGTATCTCCTCAAGGGCCTGTAAGTGGGTTCATACACTTTATGGACAAATGTATTGGGAAGCCTGACCATTACACCAACAGGGACTTAATGATATTTAATTCAAATACACAGACTGTAATATGGAGTTGTTCACTCTTTGCAGCTTCCACTATTCTTGGAAGGCTTCCAAGAAGATTTTGCAGTTTCTGTGGGAGAATTTTTGCCCATTTATTCTGTAGAGCATTCATGAGCTCAGGCACTGATGTTGGACGAGAAGGCCCCGCTCACATTCTCCATTTGAGTTCATTCCAAAGGTGTTGGATGGGGTTGAGGTCAGGACTCTGTGCAGCCCAGTCAAGTTCTTCCACACCAAACTCATCCAATCATGTCTTTATAAAGCTTGCTTTGTGCACTGGGACACAGTCTGGAATAGAAAAGGTTCTTCCTCAAACTGTGTCCACAAAATTGGAAGCATGGTGTTGTCCAAAATGTCTTGGTATTCTGAAACACTGAGATTGCCCTTCACAGGAGGTAAGAGGCCTAGTTCAAACCACGGAAAACAGGTGTGCCCCAGTACTTTTGTCCATATAGTGTATTAACTCCATATTTGCTTTGTTGCATTTACTATTTTACAGTAGTTGCTAAATAATACATATACTAACTGAATGATAAGCCTGTATTAAGTTAAATAAGTGAATCAGTGCTGAAACTCACTGTCCCTGTAAGATGTGGGGCAGAGCAGTGAGGAAAGAGCCAAATGCCATAATCAGACAGCCTGCTCCTATTAGTCTGGGTCTGTGGAGCTTTGCCCCAAAATAACTCACAAATGCAATCACCAGCAAGTTACCTGCAGATGTGGAGAAGAAAATTTCCAATTACTGACAGAATAATATGAAATGTTAAATAAAATCACATAACTTTTTACAGTAACACAATTACTGTAATCATTAGAGCCACAGCAATAAATCTGGCAAGATAATAACTGTTGCCCCACTGGGGAATCTTTTATATGCTTGGCTAACTTTGGCCAAAAAAGTTGCAATTAGGAGACACTGTGTAATGAGCTGTTAAGCATGGGGTATAATTCAGACCGATTTCAAAGCTTCCATCGATGACCCCTATGAGGGAGCTGGGAATGTCAAAGCGTCTCTCAATCTGCGTCACTGAACTCTTCATGTAACTGCCCTGGAATGCTTTGGCGAAGTAGACAAAGGCCATAGAGGCCAGAAACATCTGAGATGCACAAACAAACACACACAGAGGGAGAAAGAGAGAGAGATAGAGAAAGATTTTAATACAGGATTACTGCAACACACTCATTAATGTACTGTGTTGTCAAAAGTGATACACAGGCAAACAGATAAAAACAGTGAATTTGACCCAAGAAAAGCAACATTTAGAAATGGAATCTGTGCATAGCAGTGACAAAATAGACCTTTAACATGGAGGTAAAATGATTCTAGGGAGTTTTTTTATTACTGTTGTCAAACAATTGCAATAATTAATAGTAATAAGTCACTATAAAACTGTTTTATGTAGCTATATTCCAAATTTACTTGAATTTGTTACATCAGTGCTACATCTGGACAAATGAGCTTCATGAGAATGTATTACTTTCAATACTTCCGTGGTACTATTTTTTTCATCGTGAGAACTGAACATGAAAATCTGGTGAGTGATTGCAGTTTCCAAATATTATCACCGATCTCCACTGAGCTCACAAGTCTGCCTGTTCCAAACTATGAGTGTATGTATCACATATCATATGTACAGTCAATGCTTCCACCTCCTCCATGATTGCAGCCTCTTGCTCTAGAGAGAATTTGTAGCATTCCACTTTACTGCTGTGTTTGTTAATTTGTTGCTTGAGTCTGATTTATCCATGAGTCTGAAGGTGCTGAAGGTACTACGGTATTAGACAAGAATTCTAACGCTATATTGGCCAACATCTGTATTATAATAAAACTGTTGGTAAGCATTTGCCAAAAACACTCTTAGGTCTGCCATAGCAACATACAGTGGCAAGCAGCTGGGCTGCAACCTAACTACCAAGCAGCTGGGCTTCAGTCTAACTACCAAGCAGCTGGGCTTCAGCCCAACTACCAAGCAGCTGGGCTTCAGCCCAACTACCAAGAAGCTGGGCTTCTGCCTAACTACCAAGCAGTTGGGCTTTAGCCTAACTACCAAGCAGCTGGGCTTTAGCCTAGCTACCAAGCAGCAGGGCCTTAGCCTAACTACCAAGCAGCTGGGCTTTAGCCTAGCTACCAAGCAGCTGGGATTTAGCCTAACTACCAAGCAAGAATGGTTCAAAGGGTTAAAAACATAGTTCAAAAATAACACATTATTAATATTATCGAATTGCTCTCTTGACACAGTATATTTACAATTTGTGTGTGTATGTGCATGTGTGTGCTTCACATTCTCAGTAAAAAGCAGCTCATTTCAGTATTATTTTAATTACACCCATCCATTTTTATGCCATTTGGTGCCTGCAGTAATGAGAGTTAAACATTAATTGCTCTAGGCTAGGGTCTGGGTCAGAAGCCTCAAATAGGTTCATGCCATACTAACTGCTCAGGTAATGATCAACAACTTCTATAACCCAACGTATGACTTATAACTACAACCACAAACTAATCACATAACATGCAGAAAAATCTGAACACAAGAATTCTGAAGGCCCCTTTGAAGTCACAGATGAGTTGTAGTTTTGGTAAAGGGATTAAATATGTTTTTGTTTTGCCTGTACACATTAAACAAGGTGATTGCTAATGTATCACAATACACTCTTCAAAGAGGCCAAAAAGGCTCATTTGGAGCACTGCAAAGGAAGAGCCAGAGTTTTTTTTTTCAAGAATTATGATTGTAATGGCTCTTTGTGGGAGCCCAAACGACCCTTTTAGGCTCCTTTGTTTTTAAGAGTGCACAACATACATGCGCACCACACCATGCACAGTGAAAGCAATTAAAAAGATAAAGAGAGGGAGTGAGAGTGACTGACCTTTAGTTTGGAGCAGCATGGCTGACGTGGTTCTTTTTTCTCCACACTCATGGTGCTCTGTAAGTGAAAGAGAGCAGTAAAGTGGACAGAAAAGCGCTGTACCTTTCTTCAGTCTCATCTGCCACAACACATTACTGTCAGCATGCACAAAAACAGCATTTTTCTAAGCTCTATTGTTTCGGCCCATTAGAAAACATGGGCTGAGGGGAAGGACCCCCGATGACTGTTTTTTTCTTCTTCTTTTTTCCCCCCAAGAGGTTTTTTAGGAAATGCATTTCCTGGAAGAGGAAGGGTGTACTGAAGAATCAAAGATGTTGGAGGATAATGTGCAGGACCCTACTGCATAGGTAAATAGTGTGTGCACGGTGGTTTGATGATGAAAACAATGAACAGCATGTTGGGAAGTGGTTTTTGAGCAACTGTGGAAGTTCTTAGAAAAAGTATTTGAAAAGCATTTTGCATCAAAAACAATTTAGGAATAACAGAATAATAAATATAGCACATATTGCTGTACACGGCAACTGTGAAACAAAATCTGGAATCTTTAAAAAAATAACTTTATAAAAGAGAAAATAACTTTGAATGTAAGGTAATGTAAGCAAGTCTTTATGTAAGTCACTTTCCAGCATGGTCTGTTCAGCATGAAATGCAGGCATAGTGTTAAAGGCAACAGATCATTTCTATTAAAAAACGTTCTATTAAAAAAATGTCAAAAATGGAGACAGATGACAACTATATATATGTGTGTGTATGTGAATGAATGCAAGCATATTTTATGATCAAACGATTCTTTGAAGTATTCAAATGAACTTTTTTTTTCACTAATCAGTACTTCAGATACTTTTCTTTACGAGAAATACTTTAATATACTTTTATTTACTAACAGAAATGATTGTGATATAACAACCTCTAGACTGCCAGAGGCCTAACACTGACTGCAAACATATTTCAGTCAAATCTGTTTTCATCACTCTTTTGGCACTTGTGACACTTAGATGAGGCTTTAAAGTTTCAGCACTTCTACAAGAGTTAGATGGAATATTATACATTGCTCAACATGTAATAGCACACATATATGCAACATGTAGTAAATAACAGAATAAGGTTTTTCCAGGTCCATATCTCTACACATCCAAAAAAAAATGGAACAGTCAAATTGTAGGTTAAGTAAAAATACAGCCACCACTAACCTGAACAAGTTATTTCTGTTTGAACTATTTACAACACATACATCTGAAAGCATTTATTGACTTGCTGAAAAGGTTAGAGTTTACCTGTCCTCCAGCTCAGGTTCTTCAGAATGACAAGTGTGTGTGGGAGAGAGAGAGGCTTTCTAAGCAGGACTTTGCACCAGGCATTAAAACATGGCCCCTAATCAGTAACCCAACATTCTTGTAAATGTATTGATCATGTCAGACTACTTACCCCTGAATGTTTACCGCCTGGCATTTTCTAGGTGAATGGCTGAGATAGTACTGATTGCTCCAGTTAACATGATTGCATTGCTTAGTCATAGAACAACATTATTCCTTTCCAGTCAGATCACTGGAGACCTTTCACACTACTTCAAATATAACCCAATTTGTTTTTGTGACTGAAATAAACACTGCAGTTTAAAGCGCTGTTTAAATGGGAGTCTCAGTCTCTATCAAGAGATTATGTAACATTAGTTTATGTCATAGTTTATGACAGTCTTATTTGTAGGTTGTTAAACAGGAAGTGATATAACCACATTTTACATGGTACAATTATTTTTTTATTATATGATTATCATTTGAATCCATCATTAAAGGCAAAGTGAATTACAGTCAAACAGGTAAAGTGCTTTAGAAACAAATAAGAACAAAACACCAAAAAGAACAGGTAAACTGTGTGTAGAAAATGAATATTGGAAACTGAACCTGAGATTACACTTGTTTTTCTCTCTCCGCTATTTCTACTGTGTGTTCTAATCACACGGAACATTTAAAATATCACAAACTTGAGCAAACATCTTACAAGTCATAGAGACTCCTTGAAAGACTTTGGCACAGATTGATGGCAGTGGAAAGTATAAAACACCAGAAATCACAAAAGACAAAAAAAAAGATCGGCTCAAATCTTCAATCACAATTACAGCTAAATTACTTATCATAGAATCAAACTAAATCAAATCAAATCATGCAACTTTTATATGTAGGAACGGCCAGATCCTGTGTTCCTTTACTGCAATAATAATCTAAAGTTGATGGGATTTCAGGCGTCAGGCTGGCACTCACAGCCGGTGATATGGTTGTAGGTGTAGTGGGTGGTGCTGGATCCACTGCAGGTCAGAGAAAGCTTTCTGATCTCATAGCTCTTCTCACGGCAACAGCGACGCTCTTGCCCCAGCTGCAGAACTGCTCCAGACCCCACCACCCTACAGGAAAACAACACAAACAATGCAAATTATATCACCTTTGGAACACAAGACAAAATGAAACTAATATTACGGAAACAGGATGTGTGTGTGTGTGTGTGTGTGTGTGTGTGTGTGTGTGTGTGTGAGAGAGAGAGAGAAAGAGAGAGAGAGAGTGTGTGTGTGTGTGTGTGTGTGTGTATGTTTGTGTGTCACAGTGGCATTATTTGCTTCAGGACTTCTACAGTATATGGTACATATGAATGTCAAAAGGGTCCAGTGTACTGTGAAAAAGCCCACATGAGATTGTATTGAAAAGGTATCTGGACAGTAAGTGCTAGGACAAACTAGCATTATGAACATTACAGTAAATTCAAAAACTGTGATTTGTGTGTGTCAGTGTGTTAACCATATTACATTTTTTTTCCAAATTAAATCATTCCAAAATTCCCAAGAAAGTGTGCAGTACATACAGCTGTCTAACCATTACCCCATTTAAGTGCATGCTCTGGTTACTTTGCTTAAGAGCAGTAGAACCAGAACAAGTTGAAAACAAGAAGAAATTGTTACTTTATATTGTACTGATGTTTATTTGTATGTATTCTAATGGTTTTTAATAGCAAACACTGTCAAGATAAACAGTTAGCCCTGTAAATTGTCTTTGCATTAAAAGCAAACTGCATAATAAGAAAAGGTGTTCTTAATATATTACAGTATAATAATACTGTAACTCTTATATCTTATACATGTCTCAAGGTTATCATACTTATATCTAGACAGAGACAAAATCTTACATGGAGTTTGATGGGCAGTAGCCTTCACAACTGGGTAACTGCACCTCCTGAGTGCAGCCTTTGACTTTGATGGTCATCTTGGACATCCTGACTGCACAGGTTAAGTTGCCTAGGATGGTAAGCAAGCCAGAGTGAGCACCCCTCAGAAACAACTCTACATGTCAGTATAACAGTCAGGTTTCCACTGAAATGCAACTGAGTGAAAAGTAGTAAAAATGATTAAACATAATAAGGTGTTTCCTTCAGTTCTGTAGAACTAAATGAGAGACTCAGTGACAAGCACTATATTGTGCATTGTAGTTACAGCACCTACATTCTGAAAAGGATAAAACTTTCAGAAATATCTTTCAGAAGAGGCTTCATTAAATATTTCCTGTCAATTTATTAAGAGACAACAAACATATAAACATGCCACATACATGAGTAGCAGCAGTGACGCTCGTCCCACACGCGGAATTCCTAAAAAAAAAAAGAAAAAAGGAAAAATGCAAATCCACTTTACTTATGAGCTGAAACTGTGAGTGCATTAGTGGGATGTTGTGGAGATGTCTGGGTAAGCTTACCTCTGAACAGCTCTGTGCTGGACACACACTTCTCTCTACTTTAGTACCTGCACTTGTGCAACTGACTGTCACGCAGGGATCTGACTGGTCTTTCCATGTGTCTCCCACCTGAGCCATCCATGAAGACAAGATCAGTAACATTCGCTGCTTTTTACACAAACCTCAAATGCTATCATTCAATACATTAAGCAGCGTAGACAGACTAGCCTAAGTAAATATTCTGCTAAAAAGTTTTAGGGTCCAAAAATATGTGTTCCTGTGATGTTCTTTAACTAATGACAGCAGACAGCGGAGTCAGATGAGGCACAAACCTCAAAACTATGCTGAAATAATGTTCTCTCTCACAATGTAAACTTTCAGGATCAGATTTACAAGTGAGAGAAGACGGGGTGAAAAATATGTGACAATGCAGTTTCGTGCATGCAGTTTGTTTCGCAAACTCGTAGCCAGTGTAGAATTATACTCCCGGAGAATGTATAGGTGAGGGAAAAAAACATTAACAACACTGCTGTGACGTTATTCACGCTAAGTGAATAGCTTACCAATTCTTTCTCTAATCACTCATTACACAAATACTGAAGACCCATTAGCAGGTACTTCATCAGAGAGAAGCCTATTGTATGCACTGTTAATATTAACCTTGTTATATACTGGCCTCATGAATGTGAAAGAGGACTTTAAGTAAACTGCAGGCAACAGATATAAATAGTCACAGAATCCTTATTGTTTCCCACAACTATGTGAAGTATTTCCTTTACCTTGTATTTCTTGCCATCGTACTCACAAGTGTTCTCAACTGTAAGAAGGAGAGATGTACAATGTTTAAATATATTTGAACCTTCTACTACTTATGATACATTATTGTGAAGCCAGTGGCAGCATTTTAAATAGTAAATGCACTGCAGTGCAGCCTGTACTGGTCAGTTCATTTAGTATTACTTTAAAAGAAAATAATTTTTCAGCATTAATAGGACACAAAGTGCTAAATGTTAGGTGAGACTAAGTTACCACAGATCTGGTTGTTGCAGCAGCCTGAGACAAGTGTGGAATCTGAACTGCAGATGGGGCTTGGAGTAGGAGGTATTGGTGAGCACTCCTCCGTCAGGGTCTGGTTGTTACATGTGCATATGTGGCAGTTTGACTCCCAGACTGCTCCAGCCTTAAAAAGAGATAACCTTTCATGAACAGAGCAGTCACAGAGCTGCTAGTGGAAGAAGTAAGCATCTATTCTCATAATCAGGTTAGGGCTGCTATTTCTTCCTCTGACAAATGGTAAGTTACATTAAAGACCCACTCACCGGCTTGGGTTCTCCTAATGGGCCTTTGCAGTCTGAGGAGAATCAAATCAATGTTTATTTAAAACCTTCTATAGAAAAGGTTTGTTTAAGCATATTTACTCAGAAACAGCAGAAAATAAAATTGTTCATAGGTGATCTTATAAACATCTATGGTGCCTTAAGGCAGGCACCCACTGATACTTCAACATGGTAGTAGAAACCAAAATAGAAACCAAAATACTGTTTGTTGCACATTAAAAAGCTGGTATTTTGCACTTTAAAGATTTCTGTACAGGGCCAGTTCTGTTTATTTACACACTATGGTATGAGTAAATGTACTTTTTGAAAAGTCTACCACTCACTGGTGCATTCAGATACGCAGAATGTCTTGTGCTCCTCTGCAAGGGCCTTGCCGTCTGGGCAGAAGCAGCCAGCTCTCATACTATCTGTACTAAACGTCCCTAGAATGCGTATCCTGTGCAAAAAAACACAAGTGACACATGTTTAACATAGCAAGGTGCTTTCAAATTGTGTGTCAGATTAAAACAAACCAGGCAAACAGGTTGTAAAGCCGCAAACATAAGTAGATGTATCATAGGAATTTTCTTGATGGATGATGCGTCACAATATGTAATTTGTAGCACATTAAGATAAATGGACGAAAAAGTCTCACATCAAAGATACTAGCAACAAGTATTAGTACAAATGATTTTTACTCAGTGGTTTACACGCTGTGCTGCACCAAGTCAAATTAAACAGAATGAAATATGCTGTTTGTCAGGCTGTTGGCCAGTGTTGTAGAAGTGTTGCCAATATAAAGATGCAGCATATTGAGACATATGGTGCCAAAAATGATCGTACCGATAAATATAGTCATATTTCCCAGCTCTAATACATAAAGATTTACATACCTCAGATAAAGACAGACACATAAAAACATACACAGATACACAGTGATGTAGTTATGTAGTAAATGTAGGTAGAAAGGCAGACAGTATGTATGTTTTATATTGTAATATATTATTTCTGTCTCGCAATGTTTCACACAGTGTATCACTATGTATTATGACAAGTATGGCAGGCAAGGCTTTTTGTAGTTTCTGTGCTGCCAAGAAACATGTTTGGTCAGGCAAAGCTCTGCTTTAATACTGTTAAATATCCAGTATTTGACTTTTACAATGTAATATGCTGAAGGAAACATAAACAGAAAGAGAAGGCAAAATACACGTAACTTTCACTGTAAGTTAAAGTAAAAAAAGCATTTACTCTTAAGATATTTTAGAGCATTTCTATTGGTCAGTTCAGTATTGGTCAGTGAAAATTAAACTGGAGATACATGGGTTTCTTTTTCACAATAATGAAACATTGCCATTCCCATTTTTCATTGTAGAAGGCTCATACAAATCATTTTAATAGACTGTTCTTTTTTTAATTCTATATGTTGTATAAATTACAGTACATTCAATTACTGATGCCAGAACTGGGAACCTGAGTTCTGACAGTGGAAGAGGCTTCTGCTATTGTCTACAAGGCTGCTGTGGATTTAAATGGTCGTCTCCATAACAAAAAGTAACTATCCAAATAAAATAACTTGATAAAATAAATAAAACAACCAACTTAAACAATTTAAAAGTGCGCCCAAGATAGTGATAAATAAAATGATGATTCTAATTCCTGTAGAATTTAAGTTCCACCCATAAAGTCTACAGGATGCAACATAAATGCTGCATAAATGTTATAAAAGGGCTTCCTAAACCTCAGCTAATAATCTGCCTACTGGATACATTTTGAACTGCAGAAACAAAATTCTTCAAATTATGGTCAATAATGGAATATCAGTATTTTATTTTTCATGGTGATTTTGAGGATGAGGATTTGAAATACCAGAAATACCAACATATGTTCAGAAGTCTGTAAAAAGGTATCTGGTCCAGCCCTTAATTTTATGCCCTCCTCCTTTATCCACCATCGCTGTTTTATGAATTAAGAATAATTTTGTGAATTTTGTGAATGATTACAGACAGCCAGCCAAATCCGACTCACCCGCCTTGGCAGACATCATCTGGAGTACTGCGGCACTCATCAAATATCATCTCTTCAGGACATGTAACATCTAAAACAGAATCACTGTTTTTTAACATGAATTGCTTTGGGAACAATAGAAAACTGTGGTTGTATCTCTTTTCAAATACTTCTATGTTAATTGATTCACAGCATTGTTCCAATTCACACATTTTTCCAAGACTTATAAAGCTGCTTTCCTCCTGCCATGTTTGTTGGGTTAAGACATGGAATCCTTACCACAGACCCCCTCAGTGAGGTTTCTCCAGTATACACAAAAGCCCATCCTTTTGCACTGCACACTTAGGTACTGCAGCGGGGAGCAGATACTGTTGCTGCTCTTGGTCATGCAGTAATCGAACTTGCAGTTCTTGACTAAAGTCTCCACATCTATACTCTGGCTACACTCACGAAACACTCTGAAAGAACAGGCACATTAAAAGGGTGACTGCAATCATTTTACAATACAGTGTGCCAAAAATGAAAAAATAAATCACAAAAGTTAATTTCTTTAGACTCATAAAACTGTAGCTTACTCATGTCTGATGAGCTCACAGAGAGGAGCCTGGCAGGGCGGTTCAGGGGATGGAGAGGGTGGTGTGGGTGGGCCAACAGGTATACAGGGGACATTCCTGGGGGCATCCCTACAGTAGGGCTTCAGAGAGTCTTCCTCTATCCAGTCATAAGAGGTCTTGTTACAGCAGTCATCACTCTCAACTACACCATTTCTACGTACACATGAGGGTCCTCCACACACACCTGCAATGCAAATCAGGTTTTTGCTTTGAAACTTGACTGACTTCACATGCATAAGTTCATTTTTAAGACTATTATTCAAGATTTTGCAACTGATGGTGTGATTAACTGTTAAATAGTTTAATAGATAAGATGTCCAGAAGGACAATTCAATAAAATAATACACCACACAAAGTACCACACCCTACCACACAGTATAATGCTGTGTTAGTACACATAATCTCAGTAACATTTTCTTACAGTAACGTATTCCTACAGCTATTAGCAAACCACACTGCTGGACACCTACCACACTGTCCAAGAGTGTTATCTTGAAAGTATTCCATTGCAAGAGTGATCTGAAGTATGTTGTCCGGATCGAAAGAGATGTGAGAACGGATATCATCAATGTAAACAAAGGTCTTGAAATTTGTGCCTTCAAACCTGATGCCGTTCTCTTCATAGGGTGGCTGGACAGGTATTTGATTCAGAGCAGCCTGAAAAATACATCAGGAAGGGTTTAAAAATGTACATTTTTCTTACATTTTATTTAAAATGCACTTACCACCTTGTAAGCCCAGTGCAATACACAGCCAATCCATATTTTAATACTATAATCACTAGGCAAACCATTTTAGAAAGAGAAAATACAGGCCTACAATGTTGTAGAAAGATATTTTGTTGAGAGCCGTAGACAGCAACTGTTTTGTGTGTATATTGATGAAGTATGTAGATCACAATGCCCTATTTTTACGAAAACTAATCATCCAAATCATACAGCAATCTATACCAGTTTTGGGGTGATATGAAATAAAAATTATATCATACAAATATTGTTGTGTTCCATCCACAAAATAGCTTTTCTAACTAATCAGAAAAAAATTCAAATGATTTTTTTAGCCTGTATAGAATAAAATGGCCAAACGTAATTAAGTAGCAGATTGTTTATGACATTATAACCAGCAGTTGTAGTCCACAACACAAACTATGGAATTCAGTAAAGAGCAAAGACAAAGCTCATAATAATTTATGATCAGATTCAAAATGCAGTGTTTCACATTGTGAACAGAGTTAGCAAACCTTTTGCAAAATGAATGAAATCCCTATATTAATCTAAAGTTCCAGCCCTCCTTGTTGAAAAGTTTATGAGTTCCCTGTGCCAGCTGTATCTAGTGTTAAGAGTTAGCTCATTTAGCTTATATAGGGGTGCAGTCAGTCACCATCACTGAAGTACCCCCTCATTAAACACAATAACGTACTGCTTTAACCTGCATTGTGTAAAATCCCTGGTTGGCGACTGCTAAAGGGCCACCATCCTCTGTTTGTTATAGAACAAGACTTTTACTTTTTACTGAAAATATTCTTTTATTCTATGGAATTTAAAGTTCCTAATTAATCTTGTAAAAATTTTTTTCCAATTTCTGTGCTATGATCCTATTCACAGACATCTCACATGTATATCCTTTAGCTCTATTGGCCTAAAACAAGTATATGAGCTATATGCAACCAAATTTACAACTGTTACCTCAAAGTGATGGAAATTAGGTTAGGAATTAATTATTGTGTTAATGTTCGTTCATATTTCCATTTCCAGTGCTTACAATTGTGCAACTACTATCTGAGACAACTTACTTTATCTGAACATCTTACATAATCTCCAAGGCATTTGTATCCACATATATCTTCTTTTTTGATGTAGCTAATTACCAGAGGGTGGATTAAAATATTATGTAATAATAATAATAGCGTAAGAAGTACATTTACCTCCACTGTGTAATTATCGACATTTAACATTAGTGTGACTGTGTCATCACGGTACTTCAGAATGACATTCTTGACTGAGGAGCCAAACAGATATGGTGAGCTGAAGTAATTATCCACTGAGATGCTGAGGTGGTAATGAGGAACCTTCTCCTTCACCAGTGTGTAAGTGCAGTTGTCCAGGAAGTCAAATGTAACTCCTGAGAAGGAAATATAATGTGGATCTCCATACAGCTCACACTGACCTGAGGGAAGCACAGAAAAAACACTTAGCATACCAATGGCAGTATTTAAGAGGAAGTGTTTCACTACCTGATAAAGCTAGGTAAGATTTTTGGTCGTTACACCTGTAAAAGTAATTACATGTTTTTTGATGACAGATGAAATACCAAAAAGAGCAGATAATTAAGCATCCATAATAAAGACAGAATAAAGATACGTTGTCTTCAGCCCATTGTGTGGAACCCGTGTCTGTGTGGATCTCCACCAGGGGCTCTAGTTTCCTCACACAGTCCAAAGATCTGCATCTCAGGTGACCTCAAGATGCTAACCTGCCCTTAGGTATGACTGTGTTTGTGAACGTGTTTGTCTGTGTGTCTGCTCTGGAATGGACTGGTGTTTCTCTGCCTATTGCCTTTTGCTTTATTCAGTAAACAATTATGGTTACAGTGACAGACTATGCACATTTTTTGTGCTTCCTCTCATCTAAATGTGAGAGAAAACTAGCACTTGCACAAAAAAGGAGGGTGGTTGGATACAAATGTGGAACCTTTTTGAAATGGTACTAACCATGCTGTAGAAAACTAGTAATGTAGCATAGCAGTATTGAACTATTTTACTTTTTCAACTTGGCAAACAAAATTATGTTCAAAATAATTTCAAAAATCAGGTGATCTTTATTGATTAAGTAGGCCGTAGTCAAGCCCCATGATGGTAATATGCTGACCGGAACTTTTTCACAGTTGCACAGCGCTGGGCAAACGTTTGTGTAAATGTCCTCTAAATGTAAATTTACATATATAATAAATGTAAATGAAAGTATACTTGTATCAGAACCACACTGTATCATACCCACACTGTGTGTATGAAAGAACTTTCCAGTAGCCGTCACTGAGAAAAGAAAACTGGCAAAAGTAAGAAAATGAGCATATTAAACAAAGAAGATGGTCTTCTCAGAACAATGGATTGGCCACCCAGAGCCCTGAATGTCCACAGTGAACTTTGGAGACAAATTGATAAGAAATCTTGTATTCATATTCCTTTGGAAAAATCAAAGAAAGTCTCAAAGTTTTCAGTTTTTGTCTTGATCTTGAAAATAAATAACTTCTTAATACAGAAAATTGTGGTCTTTGACTAAAGTTTCTGCGCTGCACCTGTTGCAAGCAATGTGCTGTCATTGTGCTCAAAGCATCTAGTTTGCTGTGAGTGCTACAAAAAGCCCAAAAGTCTCCTGTTGCAATCTAAACTTGTGCAGTAACAAATTAACCTGAGAAACATGTTGGCTTAAGTTTGAGTTTAACTGTAGATTTTCCTCTAAACATTAAAGAGCTACAAATTTGAAAGAGAATGGACAGAATCAGGAATGAGTTTCTTGGAGGAAAAGTAAGAGAGGCAAAATTGGTTTGTGCTGTGGACATGTGCTGTGAAGAGAGTGTGAGTGTGTGGGGAGAAGGATGCTGAGGATGGAGCTACAGGGAAGAGGAGAAGAGGAAAGCCTAGTAGGAGGTTTATGGATGTGGTGACATGCAAACAGCTGGACTTACAGTCACACTGATAAACTGCACAACAGCCCTCCTTATCCTTCACCATTCGCAATAAGTCTTTACGGCACACAGGTGGGACCAGAGTTGGACAAAAGACAGGTCTCATCTCAATGGTGCCGTTTCTGCAGGTTTTATAGAAACAATCCTCTTCCCATTCAGCACCATTAGGCCAGCTTTGGTTTCGCAGAGGGTCCTTGCAACCTATATCCAAGAGAGGGAGAGAATGCAAAAAATTTGTCAAGGTTCCTAAATACAAAATTATATTATTTGATACTTCATAAAACTTGTGAATGAGTCATGAAGATGCAAAGACTGTCAAAATAATAAGTTGTGTATGACTCTTGTGTATGAGTTACAGTCAATAAGTTGATTGATTAGTGATTGTGTGGAAAGGTAGATGCTGTTGTGGGGGTAGTTGTAGATTTAGTTTCTTCTGTGGTACCTGATATTTCAGTAGTTATTTTGGTCACTATTGTCTCTGCTGTAGTTGTAATTAGTGGAGTTGGTGATTCAGTTTTTTCAGTAGTATTTGGTGTTTCAGTGGTTGTTGTGGTCGCTGTCGTTTCTGCTGTAGTTATAGTTAGTGGAGTTGTAGATTCAGTTTCTTCAGTAGAACTTGATATTTCAGGAGTCGTTGTCTCTGTTGTAGTTGTAGTTATTGGAGTTGTAGATTCAGTAGAACTTGATATTTCAGGAGTCGTTGTCTCCGTTGTAGTTGTAGTTACTGGAGTTGTAGGTTCGATTACTTCAGTAGAACTTGATATTTCAGGAGTCATTGTCTCTGTTGTAGTTATTGGAGTTGTAGATTCAGTTGAAATTGATATTTCAGGAGTCGTTGTCTCTGTTGTAGTTGTAGTTACTGGAGTTGTAGGTTCAGTTACTTCAGTAGAACTTGATATTTCAGGAGTCGTTGTCTCTGTTGTAGTTGTAGTTATTGGAGTTGTAGATTCAGTTTTTTCAGAAGTACTTGATATTTCAGTGACTGTTGTGGTCACTGTTGTCTCTGCTGTAGTTATAGTTAGTGGAGTTGTAGATTCAGTTTCTTCAGTGGTAGTTGATATTTGAGGAGTCGTTGTGGTCACTGTTGTCTCTGTTATAGTTGCAGTTATTGGAGTTGTAGGTTTGGTTTCTTCAGTAGTCCTTACTATCTTTGTAGCTGTTGTGGTTGTAGTTCCTGGAGTGTGTTGTGTAACAATCTTGGTTGCTGGACAGTCTCCTGCAATAAAAATGACCAAATACATTTTTAATTATAAGCTCAAACATGGCATTACATATTTTAGCTATTTAAAAAAAACATTCTCACCACAAATTAACTGTCCTCCACTGCATGTGCTGTGGCAAAGAACAGAAACCATACAGTAAGATATTAATCAGCAAACACTTATAAATAAAACAAATGTATTACATTTTCTCAGCACTGCAAATAATGTACTAACTAACCAGCATTGTATTAATGTATTAACGTTATCTCCAGGTTTAACTACTGTGTTGTTGAAGAAACAAGTGCAGCTTTCCAAAGTGGAGCACTTTCTTGTGTTCTCATCAAAATATGGCATCTCCGCAGGGCATCTTGGGTAACAGCCTTAGCCAAAAAAGAGAATTGATCTAATTAAATCTATTCAATCACAAAAAAATACAAAATATTAATAGACGAAGTTGTAATATCCCATCCAAACCTTCAAAAACGAAGGCAGGCATGTACATCAAACAAATTTGAACAGCACAAAGAAAAGAATAAAAAACCTTCAAGCCTTCCACTAAACCGATGTTTTTTCCCACAAGTCTCGATCTGACCACACGGCTCATAATGCCAGCCATACTCGCTCTCTTCATTGTAATAGTCACAATACACCGCTGTGAAGGAAGAACACACACAATTAAGGTTAATAACACCTCTACAAACACAGTAAGGGGGTACATTTTCACATAATAATAATAATAATAATAATAATAATAATAATAATAATAATAATAATAATAATTATTATTATTATTATTGTTATTATTATTATTATTATTATGTAGTACTTTGGGTAAGTACCTGAAGTATCTGTGTGTGATGAGTGTCATTGTTTTTAACTAAAATGCAACAAAACATTAATTGATAATTGTTAGGTCAGGTACGTCTCAGCCACGCCTCCAGAATTCTAGGTGGCACTAGCCCTGGGCACGTGTATGCAGCGGTATGTGTGCTCCTTAGTTGCCTAGGCAACCCATTGAATGTGGAGCTATCCAGCTCATCAGGGGAGGTTGATGACAAGTTCACCTGTCTCATGTTTTGTCCTGGCCTTGTGTGATTGGTGGCATGGTGTGTGTGTGTGTAGGTTTAGCTGACACGGATGAGCGTTGCGTGTTCACCCGTACCTTCGTCTGTGTGTGTGTGTGTGTGTGTGTGCGGACCTGCAAGGAGAGACAGAGCTGGAAAATCCTTGGTATGAAAACTCCCTCTGAGGAGCAGGTGCGTTTCCTAAGAGCAGTGTTCCCTTACCCCTCTATGCTTGTCTCTGTTCTGTGTGATGACAGGCTGGACTGTAAGGAACGCTGCAGTGCAGCACATGGACTCGTGAAACCAAAGAGGAACCAAGGGAGTTTCTGAGGGCAGAAACTCAGGGCTATCGGTCTGGACTACGGCTGAGTGATATTTAAGTTCTTGTTTGAATGATTGTACGCGCCAGCCCGGCGTACTGTGAAAAGAAACCCTATTAAAGCTCTGAACCAGGCACTCTGTGCGTGCATCCTTACCCACTCAGCCATGACAATAATTCACCATTCACATCACAACAACAACAACAACAATAATATTAATAATCATAAATAATAATAATAACCATAATCACCATCATTAAAAGATATAAAATATTAATGTTATGTTTATTGGTTTACATCAGATTATTTAATCTGTTCCAAAAAATCTAGCTGTAGAAATTTCTTAAACTATGAAAGTGTCATGTTTAAAGTCACTTTAGCATGACCCATTCCACTGGCAGTGTTTGAATGTGGACTTGATTTTATACACCTGTTAGCAGCGGGTGTGGCTGAGACACCTGAACTACTTTTGGCCTTTAGTGTATATTGCTGTATATGAACTTTATATCTTTATATCTAGTATATAAAGTAGTCTGCAGTCTATCAACCAATATACTGGCAGTAACTTAATCTCACTGGTTAATTAAATTCATTAGAAGTCAAGGTGTGTAATTATATGTATGTTCATTCAATAATTTAATGCATTAATTATTGGTCTCAGATAAGACACCACTCACTTTTGCATGTACCATTGAAAAAACTTAAATGAAAAAAAGAAATGGCAAGGTCTCAAGGTACATACGGCACAAGTCTGGGGTTCTCCAGTTGATACAGGCATTCTGAGCTGTGCAGGCGTCAGCATACGCTGCCACAGCTGTGCAGAACCCCAGGAACCTTCCTTCAAACTCACAAGAGCATGACTCCAGAATACAGGCCTGGTAGTACGGTGCTGGATCAACCTGGAAATTATAGAAAATTCAACTATCTGATGCAGCACTTCTGTTCCTTTCTCTTCATTAGCTCAACACAATCATTCAATTTAACAATTAAACCCGAAAATAAAGAACATACTAGAGCTTTAAATGTCTCCATTTTAAACAAGCACATACTTACAATATTTTAAATAATTATTACATACTTCAAATGAAATTAATCAACAGGACTCTAATTATATTAAAGATAAATCAGTGGAGATGTAAATGAAAAAAAGATTATATCACCAGTCCCAACTACCTTTAAGTGGCAGTCTGTGAACGGGTCATTGAGCAGGATCATGCAGCGGCGCTGAGCCCAGGCTTCACAGTACGAATGGCGCTCACAGGGGAACACTTCTTGAGTAACGTCTGAACAGGGTGGGACAGCTGTTCTCCAGCTGTTCCCAAACTCCAGGGTGTTGAACACCACAGAGGAGCTACTGGTCAGAAAGTCATTTATAACTTTTCCATCAAAGTCACCACACAGACCCCGCACTTTACCCTGTCAGTCCACATGCAAGGCAAACAAAGAAAAGAGTCAGAAATTCAACATAGAAATGGCAAATCGTTTAAAGGTGAACCTATAGTCCCTGTTAAAAGATCAACTGCAGGTACATCTATAAATAAATAGAATAAAAATTGAATAAATATAATACCATTCAAACATTTGGAAACATTTGGGTTTTTCATTCTTTTCACTATTTTTCTCATTTTATAATAGTGAAGACAGCAATCCTGGGTGTCATTTATTTTACAGTAACATTCTATATACTTAGGCCAGTTTCCATTTGAGCCAGTGGGGGGGCAAAAAGCGCAAGGTATTTTCACAAAGAGTCTGATGTTTTGGACAAGTTTTGAAAAACAAACCATTAACATGACAGAGCTCAGAGCAGGTCTGCATCTTTGATAATGATCACCTTTGAGCACGCAAAAGCAGCCACAGCTGATTTATCACTTTAAACACAACTGAATTATTCTGATTCAGATTTTCTGAAATCAAGCCCTTTTAATTTCCCTTCAATTTGAAGAAAGCTTGTTCACTACCTTTCAAGTGTTTGAAATCAGGGTTTTCAATAAAAATAATTCCAATTTTTTTGCAGATTAATGTGTGAAATTATTCTCATATACTTTCACACAGGTTTCATATAATTAGTAGAACGATTTTGGAGACCTTTTAGATGTGTCTAGAATGATGAAAGATGCAGATGATTCTAAAATGACACAGCACTCTAAAGTTATAAAAACATTAAAATCTTATGGCAGAACACCAGACAACTTACTGAGCAATACAGTGATAAATACTGTATAATCAGTGATAATCATATAATACAATTTAGTAGAAAAAAAATTCTAAACATTGAATAAAATATCAGTTATCTGTCTAGTTAATAACATTTAAACCCACTCTTCTAAGTTATCATTGTATCCAATTCTTCCATGTGGTTTTGCAATTTATTTTATTATCATTTCTGTGCTCAGACTTTTACTTTTGGCTGAGCATTAGCTCTAATGTGAAAAATAATGTATGTGTGAAAAAGACATTTGCTTATTTATTTACTATGCATTATTTGGAATTAATTGTTGGTGAGATATGTTTAATTTTATCTGACCATATTGTTCTAAACGAAAACTACTTGCGGTGGGGCAGTTAAAAATATTCACCTTTTAAAAGCCTTCAGATCATTTTGCCTATGATTTTAAAAATGTACATTCTACCAGGTGTGCCAGAATTTGGTACATTGTACTGAAACCTGTTCTTGGTTCATTTGAGCTAAATGTTTAAAACTCATTTAGTGCACCAAATTCACAGAGAACAGCAGATCCGAAGCTGCTTACCTTCCATTTGGCCTGCAAGATTATTTTGACTCTGGTGTGTTTGTCCCAGACCACAGTCAGCCCCACATCAGGCACTGAGATGATGATGTTGAGGCCCACAGTGTGGACGGAGTACAGGGGCTCTGATTGGAGACTCCACCCACTCCTCAACGTCTGAGTCACGTTCATATCACGCAGGGTCAGAGTCACCTCATCCTATTTAACCACATAATTCAGAATTTTACTCACATTCGGATATGACTGTATTATGTAAATATGGGCTTAGGTAAATCAGTTTAATGTGTTTAAACTAAAACATAGAAAGAAATCTTTTTTTTTCTTTCTTTTAACACCATTTGAACACGCTAGCTGTCATTAACGGCCAGTAGAAATGAATTCAAAAATAATCTCATTGCACTACACATTAATTAATCTCACTACACTGAAGTACATTTAAGTTAAATTCATTTCTGTAAGTTACTATATTCGCGATTCTAAGGTTGAGACAGCTGAGATATTCACACTCAATGCATAATTAGGCATAGAGTCAACAACTGAGAGGAATTAATGTACCTGAATATCCACTGTAATGGAGCGAGAACAGGTCAAAGCTTCGTCACAACAGGGCACACTTTCCACCCTAACTGCAAACACCCTGGAGCCACTGGCGTCCTGAAACACAAACACCAAGAGTGGTGCTTAAATAATTGTTCACATAATAAAAATAGGTGGAATTTAATTTAGGTGGTAATTGTGTTTCTACTAAACATTATTACTTCGAAATACCAACAGCAAAATTACAATTTAACCCCTGAACCTCTCATTTTAAGATATGACGATAACTCACCTCAACCAGTGTGTACTGACAATTCCCATCAAAGCGGAACCACTTGGAGTCAAAGGTATTGTACTGTCCATTCCCATACACCTCACACACCCCTGGGCACGGCTCCCCTTCACAATACCACTGTCCTCCTCTGCAGGTACTGTAAGGTAAACCATCACTCTGTTTAATTTACTACTCACTTATTCATCAATGACTAATCCTACTCTCCAGGGATAACCAAGCCAAAATAATGTCATAAGCAGTAGTGTCAAATATTGTAAGACTAGTAATCACCAGACTTAGAACCATATAAGACTGAGCTTGTTTATAAGTTTATTCACCATGTTTTACAGTTGGTCTCCACGCTCTGCCCAGTTGAGTAAATGCTACCGCTAAATTCACACGTGCAGCTTTCCTGTGTTACACAGTTGCCATTATGGTCTTCAAACATGCCTGCTGGACAGTAGCAGCCACTGATACAGTTCTCATCAACACTCTGTAAAGACAAACAGTGCAATGTGTTAAAAAATGGACATAATGCCACAGTCTGACATTGAAATAACCTTGTGGCTGTGTACCTATAAAGTTATTAGGATGTACAGCTGGGGAGCCAATCGTACCCGCTATGGACCAATGTGGCACCTGGTTTTCACCCAAACTTATCACCAGTTCTCAAGACAAATGGAATCAGGTAGATTTTAGTGAAAACTAAAAACCACACCAGCCCTTTGCAGATAAGAATGGTGAGCCCTTTTTCAGAATTTTAAGGCTGAATTGTAACACATTTCTATTTTGACAGAAATACTTACAAATTGCTTGCTCAGGCTTTCACATGTCTTTTGACCTGTGCTTACTGGTTTTTGTGCACAATGCACACATATTTTTCCCTTAGGACAGTCTAGAGGACAAATTACAGCAACACGAGAGATCACACATTTATACAGAATAGAGGCTAAAGTAAAAAATATTGCCCAGTATTCACCACATTTCTTTGCTATTAGTTTGTTACATTTAAATACCAAATAGACAGGGTTCAGAGAGGATGAAATCACAAACAACACAAGACATGTCCTCATATTTACGCTGCATAAGCAGTTCATTACCAGTGCTTGTCAATACAACTCAACATTTGAAGAAGATTACATGAAAGGGGATTAACTTTACCGCAAACAGGAGAACAGGTCAGTTGTCCATTTTCACACATGCTGGGAAACAAACATCCAGCATTATTTTCATGTATTATGCACCATTTACAGATATGCATTTCTTAAACAAACATTGTATTTATTGTACATTTAACCCTTTAAGCGCCAGGGTTTTTTTTTAAGAAATACTGGATTTTAAGCTTGTGGCTTAAAAGGGGTTAAAGATAGAGACTTACTGTAAATTAGAAAAATTGTTTGGCATGACCCAAAGTTTATGTGGGGTATAAATGTAATTTGCATATTATGACATCATAATGACGTTTACACACCAACAGGCTCATCAAAGTGTTTGATCCAGTTCTGATACACTTCCTCGTTTCTCAAATAAACCCAGCCACCATT
>JBBPCY010077539.1:0-27805 GCA_037974405.1 Brachyalestes nurse | reverse complement strand
GTTTCCATATGAAACTGTTACAGAGTCTGTTCCTTTAAGGAACCATGCATGCTGGGATATGTAGTTTTTCAGGGGTGGGAAGTTTCTCTGTTTCTTTTCATAGCCGCTCCATTCGCGAGTGCTTTTTGCCACTCGAATGCTTTTTTTGAAGTAAGAAAATAAATGCTCCCATTCTGAGGGAGGACAGCACAAACCTAGCTCCCCGTATCTTTTCATTTTTGGACCTGCTGAGCGAATGACACCTGGTTAGCAGCTGCTAACACCGAGGCGAGCAGGCAAACTCACGCTTGTAAATTTAGTTCAGCATTACTTTAATCATGTCTTCTACGTCGTACCATGTATTCTCATGACGGTTCGGTACGAATACATGTACCGTTACAGTCCTAATAAATATATATAGAACTTCCGAGCAGAATATATATATATATTAGGGGTGTAACGGTACAGAGGTCAGGGTTCGGTTCACACTATAGTTCTGACATCACGGTTCGTTACAGTTCACGATACAGCAAAGTTAAGTAACAAAAAGTTCTAAAGAATGAGGCTGTTTGTTTTTGTTCGCTGCTCACGTTTGATTGGTCTTGGGGAGCTGAAGGTCCCTGTAAAATTTCACATCGCTAGGTTTTTTCCGCGGCCGAGCTACAGGGAGAAATACAGCGTTAGACTCGGAGCGCATTTAAAGACGGACGCGCCTTTAAATGCTCTCCGGCTCTAATGGTTACGGCTAATAACTCCGGATCCCCGAGGGCTAGAATGGCAAACGAGGGCTCATTGTAAAGGTATCCTGGACGCCTGTCTAACTGTTAAATTTGATGCTGATTGGTGCTTGCGCCGCGGAGCTATGCCGCTCGGAAGTTCTGTGGGTCGGAAGTTCTGTGGGACAGGTTTAACGTGTGAGTTTCTCCGGTTCTGGGTGGAAGAGAGCTTCGGGCTCGGGCTCGTGCTCGTGCTCCGGCTTCTTCTTCTGGTATGCTGGTTGCTGGTAATACTGCCCCCACTGATATTGTGGTACTGCAATGCAGAGGGGCGTTTAATTTTCAAATGAATCGCGCGATCAATTTATTTCAAAGCGTTATAGAAAATAAATGAACGCAAATAGTTAACGCGTTATTTTTAACCGCCCTAATATATATGTGTGTGTGTGTGTGCATTTTTGTCTGAGAACTAAACCAATAACTGTTTACGGAAACTCCCACACATTCGCGGAAACTGCAGATATCCTCCGCATTTTTTTTGCTTTTGTGACATCCAGGCCTCGCCCTTGGCCCCCCCCTCGTCCTTGTGCTGGGCTGTTTATGTTTGGGCACCGCATTTAGCAAGGCAATCAGACGCACCTGAATGGAAATTATTAAGAAAAATATCATTTACTAATTTTCTAACAAAAATATTAATGTAAATTCAGCTAAATTTACATATAAAATATAACTATAACTTTTTTTGTACCGTCCAGAGAACACAAAGAAAGAGCATCTTGGGATGGTGAAATGCCGCTGTACTCAGAGGCGGAAGGTTTGAAAGTGGCCAATCCGAGAACGCTATTTATTTCTCCTTGCTGCTGATTGGCTGCTGCCAGTGACGCAGCTGCAGTCCAGATTTTCCCCCGTGGAGCGTCTCGAGTGTTCTCGTGTTTTTCATTTTGTTCTTCTTAAAGCCCTGTATTTTTTATTACTGTAAATTAAAATGAATTTATTACTGTATTTACTAGCTTATATCAAAGTAAATGGCAGCACACACCAAAGAAAATGCACTTGCATGAATTACAGTCTATACAGGGGTAACATCGGTATTTTAGCACTGCGGGAGACAGTTAATATTCTCACCACTTTGTAAAAAAGGAAAACGATGACTGATCAGTTGTTGTATAATCTGCTAATGAGACTAGAACTGGAAGGCAGGAGAAGAGTGGTGTGAAGTGGGTTGTGGGAAGTGAGGGATGTTGATTTGTTGATTGGTGCTGGCATTGTGCAAAAGTAGGAGTTCCAACAAATGTAATTGCCTTAGACATAATGATTAATAGAGTGTCCATTCAACTGTGATTCACTACAGTTTGAATGTCCTGTGTTGAACCCCTTGGCCAACCCAAATGGGGATCTGCTGCACTGGAGGCATCAATATCTACTTTAGACGAGAATCTACAGAGTAAATGGAGATATTTTCTCACATACAAACAGCCTGCAAATATACTGCAAATGGGTTTGCTGCTCAAGAACCTAAGGTGAAAAAGTCTGAAGTGCTGAGAGTTAGTCTAAGTGTTGGAAAGTCTAGGCACTTCATTTAGCTTCAGTTTAGAGTGCCTAGAGGCGCATCTTGAAGCATCTCTATTTTTGGCTTCTGAAGCCCGCATCACAATTTTATTTTAACATGAACGCATTTAACGAAAATCACAAACTAAACAAAATAATAGAGTATTTTTATTTTTATTGTTTTGAAAGTCCACAAACAGGTGAATTCATGATGGTTCTACTCTCAAATGATGCATGCTAATAGCGCCCCCTATTGAAGAAACAGACTGCTACATGAGCTGCTGCTTGAGTAAGCAGTTCCAAACCACATCCCTCTCTTTTACATACTAAAACAGTGTTGCCCTTCATTATAGCAAAGGCTCTCTGGAATTCAACTTTAAATGCTAGTAGGAAACCATATTCATATTTTCAAAACTGAACCAGAACCTCAGGAAGTACATCTGTGAAACCCCCAGCGTAATTTTACTCTGCATGCTGCAGCTTTACAGTTGATCTTTCAGTAAACATTTCTACTCATAGCTTAACTTTACTTGAGAAAATTACTGGATTAGCTTGTTTGCTGTTTAACATCTGCAGAGCTGGTTGGTCCTACTTTTACAGTGGCTTTACATCTTATAAATGAAATTTGTGACCAATGTCAGTTACCGCTTTGCTGTGCATGTTCTAAAATGCCAAACAGCTGACCAGCTTGCACCAATACATTACTGGAACAAAACTGTGCATGTCAGAAATGCTAACTTTACAGGAGAAATAAAAAGGTTTTTAACTTTTAATGTATGTGTATGCAACAACATTTGATCCCAGGTCACTCTGGACCACGTTTGCTTTACTTTTCGCCATAAAATATTCACACACTGTAAGAATGAATAGCATGAACGGACGGTTACAAAACGGTCGAGCCTTTGTTCACACACCCCTGTCCGTGAAAACCAGCCAAGGATTCACCTCAATGAACTCATCAAAGGAACTTCTGTGTAAAAGCAGGAAGAGGTGAGTCACCAGTGCGTTATAGGTGCTTACCTGAGCCGGCGCTGTAGATGAGCCTGTAGCTGTCAAACTCTCCTTTCGGCTCCTTCCAGGACACACTGAGCATGCCTGAGCCTAGCTCCTTAAAACGCATTCTTCTAGGAGCAGGCACTGCACACATACACACACAAAAACAACATAAAACATTTGCTCAGATTGCATGTGCATACATTACGAAACACAGTGTACTTAAAATGTGCTTAACACTGTCTTAATTTACCCCTGAAAATACTCCAAACCCCTTAACGTGAATTAAGTGGCCGTTAATTTGTGAAACCGACCCCTTAATTTTACCTTAAAATTTTATATAAGGCATGAGTGTGAAACCCCTTAAACTTAACTGTAAGGAGCTAATTCAGGAGGTTCTATTATTTTAGGGGCAAATATGAAAAAGTAAGGAGAAATTTCAGTAGTTTTACCCCTTAATCAGCCTTAAACTGTGCACTTTTCCCTTTATTTTTCCTTAATTTACTATATGGGAAATTAAAGTCAAAATTAAGGTAATTTTATGGGGTAAAATTAAAGGGTTTGGTTTTGGAGTGATATGACTGGTTAGACGTCATTTTTGCATCAAAAACGGGTCAAATGACAATCGGTGAGAGTCAAGCTAATGTCCACCATCTGCAAAGCAAACAAACCACAGACATGGAGGTTGAAAATGACCAAAATGCGGTAAAATGGATTTGTTTGACGAGCAGATGGTGGTCAAATTAGTGTGCGCTCTATCTACATATAGATAGACAATTTTCTCCACCAGGATTCGAATCAAACTATATCTACACCAGGAGAGAAAAAGAGAGAGAGGGAGAGAGAGAGACAAAAGAAAGATGTGTGAGAGGAAGCACAGATGTCACCAAGTCAAGTCACACACTTGCCCTTCCTTGCAGGCAGGTGCATTTATAGGAGGGCTTTTTCTGAGTTAGTAATGAGTTCAGATCATTGTTTCGGCTCTAGGTGACAGCCTGGGGAATGGAGCGTGACTTAACCAGGAGGAGAGGGAAGTCAGACAGACAGAGAGAGAAAGAGAAAGAGAGAGAGAGAGAAAGAAGATCAAGATTGAAGGCTCTGGAATAGCTGTGCTTTGTGTCTATTCCTGTCATGGTGAGAAAAATGAAGGAGCGTCATTTAGAGATAGACAGGCAAACCCACATCAAACCACATTCACCATCATTCAAGGCTTCTCCATTCTACTCCAGATCCACATCAAAATCACACCCATGCCGCCACACACTTTCACATTCAAACCCACACATCTACGTTTTGACCGTTGGGTCACTACGTCTACGATTATAAGCAGCACTCCATTCCCACAAACTCATTCCTGTGTTTGTGTCTCAGTTAGCAAGCAAAGACAGTCAGTATTCTTTACGTCCCCACGCAGACAAGTGTCTTGTGTAGGGGTGTAAAGAATGTGGAAAATGGGATGTGGAGAATTTCTACTGTTGCTATTAAGAGTTCAGCTCAGAGGGATGCATCAGAACAAGCATTGTAGAATAATATTCCAAACACACCAACCTTGGCAGTGGGGAAGGTTTTCTGCAGGGCTTTTAGCGATTCTGTGAAAAAACAATGAAGCCTTCTCCCCTCTGAGCAAGGGGGAGCGAAACGCATCCCACTTCAGTCCAAGTGGGTCCATTTGTCGTCGCGTATTTTCCACCTTTTGCTTACAGCTCACCGAACAGATGTAGCATCACAACACGCATAAGTTTGCTAAAGTAGTTTTTGACGCAGTGAAGTACTGAATAGAATGACCGGATTTCTTTCCAGTGGTTGAGAAACAAAAAACGGGCTGTCATGTCCAATGCATTTCAGTCCAAACTTTTCGCTTAAAACTATCATAAAACTATGTATTAGGCACCAGACAGACACCTTCTTTAAGTCCCGCCCTGAGCAACTCCCAAGATCCGTTTAATGGATGTGTTGGCCCTGGTACATTTGAGAAACGGGCAACATGTAGAAACTTGGGACACTGACCGTACAGCATGTACACTTCCAAACCAGTAAAGAGTGAGACAACCGCAGTCACTTAAACAGTCAGTAATTTGCTGTTACATTAATTTATCTGAAGATTTCACCATCAGACATTACCAAACAAAATTCCTGGATCTGAGCATTTTCTGTCTGTTTATATGACCATTCTTCATTCTTGAACACATGGGCGCCAGGAGCATTTTTAATGTGAGGGTGCATGCAGCACTCCAGGAGGGGAAAAGTGGGGGGACGAAACAAATGATTTTGAAAAGTGGGGGGACATGTCCCTGTCTGCTATGATATTTGTATTTTTACAATATTGGAACCGAGTACTTTTTTTCATGTCGTGATGAATTAAGTTTCCGTATGACTAGAGACCAATAAAAGTTGTAGGTGTTAATTCAGGGAGTATTGCTCTGTGCAATTTATCAGATTCTGCCATACCAGGTGCTTGGTGCTAGTTTTTGAACACACCAGCATTACTGGCTATAATGCTATGTGTTCCTCATGAGCTTATCAAGATTCTGTAACATTTCTTTGAGGAGTTGAACACCATTTTGCCGGGTTGCACGCGTAAATTCTGCCACACCAAATCTTTGTAGTTACTAAATCCTCTGGAAGAAAATGACAGGCCTTTACAAAAAAGGGGAAAGAGGGGTTCAATTTGTCCAGGTGATATCTGCACCTGGAAATTGAGGTCTAACACTTTAATAAAACCATTACAAAGATTTATAAACATTACCCTATAGACTAGAATCAGGCCAGGAGAAGGCAGGGCTTCCTGTTCTCAGATATTCTGTCTCCTGGGTGCAGATTGCTGTTTGTGCCTGCAGACCAGTGGTCACCTTCCGGCAGGTTTCCTCTCTAAACTCAATTCCAACACACCCACTCCAACTAATCAAGGACCTTTGAAGAGGATAATTAGCTGGATCAGGTGTGTGGATTAGCACTACAGCTAAACTCTGCAGGGCCATGGTTTTCCAGATGTAATCTTGCATACCACAGCTCAAGACCAAAGAGAAATTACAGCATGCTTTCAGACTGCGGCAGTCGAGCAGATTCAACCATATTGAGAGCTCACGCTTTAGAGTAAACGGGGAGTAGCACCAAAGAAAACCTTTGCTTCTGAGTTTATAATAGAAAATATGAAGTATGTTTGCTCTTAAAGAACTTTTCCATTGTATGAATATGAGTGATCCAACTGCTTTGGTCCATTCTACAAAACCAAGCAGCTTTAATGAAGGGTAACTACTCCATCAACATCAAATTCACCAGATTTGGATTCCATCAAACTGGATATAGACGTAGTATATCATCACACATTAAAAAGAACACAACATTTTACCCTGAAAGTAATCAGTCTGACATGTTTAGCAAGTTTTGCTTTCTATAGTTTTGCACTGGAGCTATGAGGTTGATGTAGCTGCCAACTCTCATCCATTGGCCAGGAGACATTCTCACACATCTCCTTTCCAAACAACCCAAACATTAATCCAAACATTAATAAAGTTTCCTCTTCAGCTTTCTATACTGATAAATGGTGGTCGTCTACATTATCTGACATGCAAGTGAAGAGGGTACGCTGTCTAGCAACTTCGCTATGTTTTAGATTTGTGGGGCCGGACCAGGATCCAACGCAACAAGGGATGTCTGTGGAACACACTTGTGCATGTGTGTATTAGGGGAAAAAAATCAGTAAACACAGAATTGAAGACAATTACAAGATGAATTATTAATCAAGAAACTAACCATGTAAGACAGCTCTTAAATAAAATGATTCATTTTAAGAGCAACAGGCATTACTACACACAGGGAATGTGGCTTGGCTTAACTAGGCCTGTATACAGACAGAACAGTAACAGGTGCCAAAATACATCTCAATACATCTCAAACACTATTAAGTATCTTTAAGTGACCATTCTGCCACACGTGAACACGTTCTTTTCTTTTTATCTTTACTACTTATGTCAATATTACTTTTATTACTTAATATTACTACTGATTCTCTACTAAGTGCAATAACTTACTCTAAACTACCATTTATACCCAGTATTTCTGTATACAGCATAGTGTATTTTCATATTGAGCTCTTTTTCTTTTTTTACAGATTTTTATTTAGATTTTAGTCCGACTTTATATTTTATATTGTTCTTGTCTCTGTGCCTCTGTGTGTCTTTGCAGTTATTACATAAGCAATTTCCTCTAGGACCAATAAAGCTTTCTGATTCTGATTCTGCCACAGGCTGCTGTTATTACTGGACTATATTCTGACCTCATTAGATTAGTGACCAGATAGCTACCAACAGTCAGTACTGAATGAGACCCTCTTACCAACTTTAAACCCTGGTTCCTTTGAAGGCTGAAATAAAACCTTATTATTTATTATAATAAACTACATTATTTTAGGATTTTTGATGTAAATTCATTTAAATTCTTTGTTAATGTGTAATGAAATCTGTCAGCTCAAAATTCTTTAAATGTATTTGTCATGTACACAAGAATCTAGAATCTGAAATTCCATCTCAGATTTTATTACACAAAAATGAACAAAGATTTACTTAATTATTAGTAAACAAAAAGAGAACAATCACTGTGTATCTGTGTACCTGCATTATTTTTTCTATTTTGAAGTAATACTATCATGATACTAAGTAATACTAAGAAATACTTGATGAAATGGAAAAAAAAAACACATGCCACTCGTCACCCCAATGCTACCCTCTCCAGCCCAGCCCAGCCCAGCCCAGCCCAGGCTGCTGCATTCTCATTCCAGCAGTTTGGCAAAGTTGGCAGCCCTGCAAATAATGTAAGATTAGTATTGTGCAAACCGTAGTCCCATATTCATCACACGCTAGCAGTGAATCACTCCAAGCAATTAAGTTAAACGGACAAAAGTATATGGACAAAAAAATCAGTCTTCTGATGTCTTCTGCTACTTACTCTTTTTAGCTGTATGCCGAACTTTTGTCCATTTTTTATAAATAACAGCAGGTCTATGTTGCACAGAAACCACATTAGCAAATCTTTTACTCAACAGGTTTCAAGCATGATAGGTGGAGCAACAGTATCAACTGTTCATTTGGGCCTGAGTGTCCCTTTAAACCCTTCAAAAAGCTCCCCAGTTGTTGCACCATCACTAAGAAGTCACTCATTTACAAATACAATGCAAGTAATACTTTCCTCCAAAATACAAATAATACTTCCCTTCATAAACACGTATGAGGAGCAGCATGAGCAGAGCTTTCTTTTTTTATTAGCAACACCTGCAATTTTGGATGAAGTATAGCTTTAAAGGCAGATGAGGGGTGCTGAGCAGGAGACGTGTGCCAATAAGGCAGGTGAATGAGGAGCGAGCGTTTGAGGCTTAAAATGCCTGCCGCTCTTTGCTCAGTCAGAGACAGATCGTAACCTGTCCACCGGACACACTCCAGCTGAGACAGCTCATTGCACGAAGACACAGCGGGGCACTGAAGGAATGAGACAGCTGTTGCCTTTAAAAATTGTGTAAAATTGCTAACAGTTAGGTTCAGCCATTGAAGGCAATCACGTTAAGTGAATGAACCTCAGTGAGCTCTATTAAACGTTTCAGATGTGATTAAAGACAAGTTTTAAATGGGCACTTCTGTAATGAGAGTGCAGATATGTGTGTTTATATATGCGGTTGTGTATAATCATGCTCCATTTCCACTCAAGTCGGGTCATGTAAGGGACTGAGGAAGACTAAATCAAGCTGGGAACTGAGAAAGGTAAGGTTAGGTCCAATACAATGAATCCTATGGGTTCCTAAGCTTAGGTGAAGCAATAGAGATAAATATGAACCACAAAAGGAGAAGAAAAGTAAATAAGAGGGTAAAATTACATGTGTGTGTGTGTGTGTGTGTGTGTGTGTGTGCTTGTGAGCAAATGCCATATATTTACTATGTCATATGCCATTTGTGCATCCATTAATTAACACTAGTGGGGCCGTCTCGAGTCTTGAGGTCGCTGTACTCTGTCATAAAAACCACATACCTCTGACTTTCTAGAAGAAATAAACATTCTGTTTGGTTTCTTTACCTTGTTTCCCACCAATTTAGTGATTATCAATGCCGTCCGCTACCTGGGTTCCCTTCTATACTCTAAGCAAAAGGGTCAAGAACAATTTAAAGAAATAGTTGGGGGAATAAACAAATGTAGACACTTTTCCATATAACCCAAAAGTTACAGATCAGCCACGACATTTCACAGCTTGAGCTACGAGGCTAATGTAGCTAAGAAACACTAAATGTCAATAGTCACCCAAAACTTTCCATAAATACATCCCTAAAACGTCTCTCAGTCCTCTCAAACCTCATCCAGTTATTCAATAAGGTTGAGCAGTCGGCTACTTGTTAACATTTAGTTCACTTTTACAGCACACAGTAAGTCATACTACGTCCTAAACCACATCCACAGGTTTGTATCACCCTAATGAAGAGCTGGGTGCTGTTTGAGCACAGTGAGAGAAGTTTCGCAGTAATTATTTGGATTGTTAGCAATGCAATACTCATAGCTGCAGTTCTAAACTAAAGGTTTGCACCCCAAACATGTCTTGGTTGACTGACTATATCTGGGATGAATGGAAATGCATCTAAGTTTGATTTGTAGGCTTATCTGGTCCTTTAACCATTGAAGGGTCTTTGAGCCGTCAAGGCTCTGTACATAACTATCTAACCATTGCCTTTACTAAAGAACCCTTGAAGAAACCACTTTTTAAGGACGTATCATACAATGCTACAATACAATACAAAGACTAGGATTTACTCCCTCCTAGAAATCTGAAGCGCCACCACGTGTTGTCAGACTGCCACCAGTGCAGCGTTATTGTACAGCTCAACACGTTCGGAGAAGAAAATTAACTAAGGCTAGCTTTGCAATGAGTGATGAAGGGTCTCGTAGACACCCAGCTATAGACTGAATCCGTGATCTCTCTACAATGCAGCCAACATTTAGACAGTGCATTACTCAGAAGCCCCAAGGAAACCAATAATGAACCTGAATGTAGCAGGAGATTCTTTTCCAATTTATTCTGGATCATTCCCATCGATCCATTCTTCATGGACTGTTCACACAATGTGAAACACAGCTGCCCTTTCAAACAGCCTTAAAACAATACGAAAACTTAATGACCAGATTTTAAAATATTATTCTCTAACAGCCACAAGGTCTTGGGTTTCTATCAGACGTCTCGGCACCGTGCAGAACACAAACGTCAGGTTCCATCACGCCGTTTATCGTGTTGCCTGATTGGAGCAGGTTTTGTCACGCAAGCCCAGATGGTACAATTAGGAAAAGTCACAGCTCCAGCTTCACTAATTAATGGGAGCACAAACGAACAATGAGGCAGAATGCATGAGTTTTACAAGCTGTTGTGTGAGAGAGAGTGTGTCTGTGTGTGTGTGTGAAGGGACATAGGCTGTGTGCAACATGTGTACGTGAGAGAGAGAGAGAGAGACTGAGAGAGAGTAAGAGAGAGTAAGAGAGAGTAAGAGAGAGTGAGAGGGAGTGAGAGAGATTAAGAGAGAGTGAGAGAGATTGAAAGAGAGTAAGAGAGATTGAGAGAGAGTAAGAGAGAGTGAGAGAGACTGAGAGTGAGAGAGACTGAGAGAGAGTAAGCGAGTGAGAGTGGGCAAGACTGAGAGAGAGTGAGAGTGAGAGAGACTGAGAGAGAGTAAGAGAGAGTGAGACTGAGAGAGACTGAGAGTAAGAGAGAGTGAGAGAGAGTGAGAGAGAGTGAGAGAGAGTAAGAGAGTGAGAGTGAGAGAGAGTAAGAGAGAGTGAGAGAGAGTAAGAGAGAGTGAGAGAGAGTGAGAGAGACTGAGAAAGAGAGACTGAGAGAAAGAGAGAGTGAGAGAGAGTGAGAGAGAGTGAGAAAGAGAGTAAGAGAGAGTGAGAGAGACTGAAAGAGAGTGAGAGAGACTGAGAGAGTGAGAGAGAGAGAGAGAGAGACTGAGAAAGAGACTGAGAGAGTGAGAGAGAGAGAGGGTATGTGAGTTTCTGTGAGAGAGAATGAGTGTTTGTGGAGTTAGGTGATAAGAGGGAGAGTGTGTGTGCATGTGAGAGAGAGAGAGAGAGAGAGAGAGAGTTTTGTGAGAAACTGAGTGTGTTTGTGAGTGTGTGCATGCATGTGTGCATGTGAGATGTGACAAGCTGTGTGTGTGCAAGAAAGAGAGGCTATGTGAGACAGTGTGTGTCTGTGTGTGAGAGAAAGAGAGAAAGAGTGTATGTGTGTGATAGCGAGAGAGAGTTTTTGTGAGATGCAGTGTGTTTGCAAGTGTGTGCATGTCTGTGTGTGTGTAAGATGTGACAGAATGAGAGTGTGTGTGTGCGAAAGAAGGACAAAGAGAGAGACATAGGTTATGTGACACTGTGTGTCAGTGTGTGTGAGAGAAAGATAAAAGAGAGAGAGACAGTCACCGGCTATGTGACACTTGTGTGTGTGTGTGTGTTATTGTTTACCTTGGCCCTGGGTGGGTCCGGTGAACAGTGACGTCAGCGCCAAGAGGAAGAGCGTGCTGCCGCCGCGCGCCTGCATCCTCATCATCCTCATCATCCTCATCCTCCCGTCCTGCTCTCCTGCTGCACACACACACACGGGGTGGGCAGTGAGGACCCCGAGCTCAGGAACGACACGCACTCTCTTTGTTTGGTTGTTTGTTTGTTTACTTGTTCACTAGTTGAACAAGGGGCTGCTGTCAGAGCTGAATCTGGACCAAAGTGCTCTGGGGGGGTCGTTATAATCCACCGCCCGGCAGGTGCGCGCTCGGCGTGGTCAGTGAGTCCCCCGTGTCCCACCCAGCGAGTCTACCTGAGTAAACCTGGAGCCCGGTCCTTACCCTCTCCACAGCGATGGTCTCCACAGGTTCTCCACAGGTTCTCCAGAGACGAACCCCGGCGCACTGCTCGCGCGCTTCTCTCCTCCAGCTCCTGAAACTCTGCTCGCGCCTCCCAGGTTCAGGCGTGTGGGAGGTGGGCGGGACCGGGGGTCCCTCCAGCCATTCACTCGCTCAGCTGGGGGGTGGGGGTGGGGGGTGTGCGGGGGGGCTGCTGTCAGCCCGGAGGAAAGCTCGCCTGATTGAGGGGCTTCGCTCCCTCACTGTCGGGATTACAGACTCAGAGACCTGCAGCAGGAGGGCAGGGGCGGGCTGGGAGACACACTCACTTACCCCCCCCCCATACAGACCTGCCAACATCAACAAAATTTAAGATTCAGTACTCTGTGTCATATATTTATGTGTGTATATAACTTAACGTATATAGCATTTTCAGAGCATTTTCTGTAGAGTTTTATTTGCACAATTATATTTATTGCGGTCTACTTCTCGTCTACATTTTTGCACATGTTACTTCTGCTTTTTATCACATATAACTTCTGCATTTTATCACATGTTACTTCTGCTTTTTATCACATATAACTTCTGCTTTTTATCACATATAACTTCTGCTTTTTATCACATGTAACTTCTGCATTTTATCACATGTAACTTCTGCATTTCATCACATGTAACTTCTGCATTTTATCACATATAACTTCTGCATTTCATCACATGTAACTTCTGCATTCCATCACATGTAACTTCTGCATTTTATCACATGTAACTCTTTGTTCTTTGTTTTTGCATGTGGGGTGGAGGTAGCCAAGAGGTCATGGGTTCGAATCCTACCTTCAGAACACGACCACTGGGTCCCTGAGCAAGACCCTTAACCCCAAGTTGCTCCAGGAAGACTGCCCCCTGTAGTTAGGGATTGAAAGTCGCTTTGATAAAAGCATCTGCTAAATTCCATAAATATAAATGCATGGTCCTGGAGGAACGTTGTCTCATTTCAATGTCTACTGCTGAAATAATAATAAAAACCTACTTGGCTATGTTTATATTTTGTATTGTTCTGTCTCTGTGTGTCTGTGCATACATAGCATAAGCAGTTTCCTCTGGGATCAATAAAGTTTTCTGATTCGGATTCTGATACAGAGTCATACATGTAGTGAAATGTGCCCCTGAAATCTATGATACTGTGCAATATACTGTAGTTACTATAAAAACAGAGTAGATACAGTGAGGTAGTGAGAACACACACACACACACACACCTACTGATACTGCACACTATTGAAAATTGCAAACTTTGCAGTGTACTTTTTGGTTCTTATTCTAATTTGCAGTGTATTTATTGTTAATATACTGCATTATAACTATATACTGTTAGTCCATATATTATATTATATATATTACACTCTAGAGTGTAAAGTCTATCCAGCATTCTGCTTTACAGCAGAAATTTATTTTTGCATTGCAAACCATGTGCTACAACACTGTTCAAAGTCTTGAACCACCCCTTATTTCTTCATAATTTACTTCCAAAGAGCCATAGTGTTTTGCACACTATGATACTTTACACTTTTTTGTACTGCTTTGTGGAAGTCTGACCATACAGTATGTTTTGCAGGGTAAACTATATTCTGCTTTATAGAGTAAATGTTTTATTTTAGTGTCAACAAAGGAGAGACTTTGCTTTCTGTTACTATTTACAGTGTACAATTTTATTTTTATGCAGGAAATAACTTAAACCCAAGACATTGGAAAACAGCTGATATTAGAGCAGTTATAACTGCTTACTGGCCGAAATACAACTTTCTTCTTATCCCTGTTTGTCAAGCATTAATATTTCACATGGTGATTGCTGGTCTAAAATAAAATAGTAAAGTTCAAAAGTGAGAGGTGAGAGTGACAGCAAAGACAAATACACCACAGCAGACGTATCCCTTGAAGAAAAGTACAAATATTAAAAAGTTGGTAAAAGTGCATGAAACTGAGCAAATCTTCATGTTCCACAGTTCTAATGTTGAGGCAGTTTCCTGAGCCCCCTGTTTCTGACAGTCCCTCAAACATGCTTTAAGAGCCGTCAAGGTTCAAAAGCAATTCTGATATTTATTGGTGCAGGAGCCACAGCTCTTGAACTTTGTTAACTTGGTGCAGTCTTTGTCGCTATTTCATGGCTTCTCATTGACCTCCCCCTCACGTTGCTCGGGGGTCCAGGTTGAAGGTCAATACCAGTTCTTCACACACCTGCAGCACACGACTACCTGTTTGCATTCCATCAGTCATAGAATCACCGGCACTCTCCATCTGAACTGCAGTTGGCCCAACAATGAACATGCTCTGTAAAAAAATCCTATTAGTCTGAGTACTGTTACAGTGAAATATTAAAATATCTCAGAATGATAGCACATATGCACATGATGACTGGGTTTTAGGTACACCATTGGGAATAATTCTTCAATTGAGAATAATTTTAAGAGGAATCATGACACTGGTTATTCTGGAGAATATTTGTTGCATGTAACAAATATAGGTAACAATGTATAGTTAAGCGCTTTCAAGGCGTTGAGCCAGTATTCACATCTGTCTGGTCACATTTGCTACAACTTAATGGAAAATGTAACCATAATGATGTGAGTACTGGCTCAACCCCTTGCAAGCACTCAGTTGTATTCAGGGTTGGTAAATATTGCTGTGTGTTGATCACAGTAGGATTCATAACAGAAAGCCCTGGGACCAGATTAGGCCCACCACTAATATCCATTCAGCTCCCAGCAACAGAGGAGTTCAGTAGGACTGAAATGTCAGCCTATATAGTACATGCTGCATACTAAAAGGTCATAACTTCAGAGAAGAAGATATGAATTTTTAATGAAATCGACCCCCAGATAACAAGTTATTTACAATCCTGGTTTAGTATGTTGATTTAGCTGTCTGCGTGTCTTACTGACGGAAATTGCTGGAAATTGTTCCTAGAGATTTGATCACCACTAGAAATAAGAGGCATCCTGGATATTATCCTGTTCGTCAATCTGGATACATCTACCATCTCTCCATTGTTAACAACTTAAATGTTTAAAAGATAAAGTCATTTTGGGTGGTTTGACATGACTGTTCTGGAGATACTTACTAAGTAAGAGTACAGTAGTGGTGTATGCAACCAGACATCTGAAGAGATTAATGCCTCCAAAAGCTCCCTCCAAGAAGGTTCTTACAATAACAATCACAAATCCATTTACAGGGGGCAGTTACATGCAGGGCCCTGTACGGACAATAAACAAATGAATAATTACAAAATAGTCTCTAAAAACATTTTTTTTAATTTACCATTATTGTACCATCATTGACATTACAAATAAAAACTCCAAAGACACATGTATGTGATTTAAGATGATGTATGAAATTTCTACATGTGAACACTGCAACCACCTGGTTCCATTCTCCACTACTGTAAAAAAAAAAAACCAAAGACTGTAAGTTCCTCTAAAATAAACTATTCAACACCAGTCCTCTCTGAACAGTTTGTTGTTCTCCCATCCACTAATTTAGGCAGAATATTTCAGAAACTGGTAGACCTTTCTCTGCAAATAACTATTTTTGTAAAGTATAGTGGCCCCTCACAGTCACACATGAACACACCCCCACACACAGTGTGAACAATGTGAAACTCTTTCTCTGTATTCACCAGAAGCAGAGGACTCCCACCAACGAGGTGTGCCCAGGACCAGTGTGTGGTGCTGGTACCTTCCTCAAGGGCACCTCAGTGGTGCCACTTGCATTCCTGGGACTCAAACTCACAACCTTCTGATCACAATTAATGGCTTTACCTTTCCCGAAACCACTGCAGAACCTTTTTTTTTAAAGTGTACTAGTACAATATGAGGGTCATTCTATACAGGCATCTGCAACCAGATCAGTTTTAACACAGTGAAAAAAGTGATTCCAGACTTTTGAATGGTAGTGTGGATTGCAGGAATGCACCCCAGGAGTTTCCTATACTGTACCTGCAGTGTTGTGTAATTGAACCTCCTGTGCCCGACCCCAGGCTGTAGAGCAGGGTAGGCTCTCTCTCTCTCTCTCTCTCTCTCTCTCTCTCTCTCTCTCTCTCCCTCTCTCCTTCTCTCTGTCAGCCATGTTGGATGTGCCTGAACAGGCCAAAATCCACGGAGAGGAATGTGGTGCTTGTCATCACACTGACAGCCAGGTCACAGCCGTGACAGAGCGGCAACGGTGCTCCATAAATCCCAGCACCAGCTTTCCCCTTTGGCCGAGGGAACTCTGGGTGTGTCCATGTGTGAGCCTGTGTAACCTTGATGCAACACTCCGATTTAGACTGCAAAAGAATGTGGGCTAATGTGTTAAAAAGGAAAAGACAGAAAAGACAGAAAAGACAGTTGTTTTAGGTTATTTCATCTGGAAGGTTTTCACTCCAAAGGGTATAAGACAGAATTTTCTGTCTGTTACCGAACTGTTAAAGTGAGCACATATCACTTTAATATTTCATTCCATGACATTACTCTGACTTTGGCATTTTTGCACTACCGCTGATGGGAGGTCAAGTCCTCCTGGCTACACCTGAGGCACTACGACTCTTACAGCTGCAAATAGATTCCCTTTCTCTGCTAAACCAAGACCAGACCAGGGGGGTGCTCAAACTGCTTGTCAACAGTGGCCAAAGATGCTAGGTACACTACATGGACAAAAGTATTGGTACACACCTGTTTTTCACAGTGTGGACTGGACCCCTTATTTCCAGTAAAGGGTTTAATCTTAATGCTTCAGCAGACCAAAACATTCTGGACAACGCCATGCTCCTAAATTTGTGGACCCAGTTTGGGGAAAAGCCTTTTCTATTCAGGACTGTGTCCCAGAACACAAAGCAGCTCCATAAAGACGTGGCTGGAGGAGTTCAGTGTGGAAGAACTTGACTGGTCCTGACCTCAACCCCATCCAGCACCTTTGGGATGAACTGGAATGGAGATTGTGATCCAGACCTTCTCACCAACATCAGTGTCTGACCTCATAAATGCTACAGAATGAATTGACAGAAATTCCCACAGAAACTCCAACATCTTGTGGAAAGTCTTCCAAAAACAGTGGAAGCTGTTATAGCTGCAAAGAGGGACCGACACCATATTAAAGTCTGTGGATTTCAATGCAATGGCAATAAAGTCCCTATTGGTGTAATGGTCAGCCGTGCAAAATCTTTTGTCCAAATAGTGTACCTGGCAACTTACATTTTCACACATTTTTAGTACATGTAGAGAAACTGCATTCATTAAATACTCCTTTGGCCCATATGATGCCCCTTACATATGAGGCCTTCGGTGGAAAGATATCCACCCCACCAGGGGTCCTAAAACTCCTCTTCTCTATGAACCACCACATGTTGTTTCATTAGCTCATAGCTTCTAGCTACAAATGTGCTGCCATCAGTGACGAATATGTGGTGTCTAGTCATTTTACATAGCATTACACTGTGGGTAGTTTTAACAGACCTAAATTAAGTCTAAGCATACTCCAAAAACAGTTTATAATACTGATTCACCATTGATCATGCAATTAAGGGTGTACTCACAGTAGGCTGGGTTGCCATGTACCGTGCCCGAGCATGACTGTGGCCCAACCCATTGGCCTTCCCTCACGTTGCACTAAATGTTCCGGGCCCGAGCGTGCACATCACTCCTTTCTTAATTTTTCCAAATATCTCAGAGTTCTTGTGTGTTGTGTCCAGTTGTCCCTGCATTCTCCTCGATTTTGCCCAAAATGTCCAGCAAGGGCTGCACCTCTTTAAACCAAAATCATCCCTTTTCTGCCTTGTTTACTAAATGGGACTGTTGCGTCTGAGTTTCATGTTTGAGTCCAAATGGGCCTACCCTCTGAAGCATGCTCAGGCATGGCATGGCGCGATAACACTTGCCGAGTGAACTGGTCTTTGGGGGTCAAATGTTCTCAGGCGTGGTACAAAGCGATAACACCAGTCAAATGAACTGGACCTTGGGGATTTCAGATGCGCTCAGACGTAGTACAGTTCGCCTAGCATGAGTACATCCTAAGACCAGGCTCAGTCCATGTCCAGAAATCCAGCTCTACATGTTTTGTTTTTAAACATACTTCAGAAATAAGAATTTTAGAAGGAAAAGAAGACAGACAATTAGGAAGCCGTGCAAGAAAATGCACGTTTTTACATTGCTTAAGGGAGTGGGGGCACTGGACTACTTTCTGGCAGGCTGTATCCAGCGTCCCAGGCTCACAGTCCCCACTTTGGGCAACCCTGGTTTAGACAAGAATTAAATTTACACAGATCTCCCCTCAGCCCAAATGTACTTGATCAGCCAAGACATGTTTGGTGTCTGAAGTTTTCTTGCTGGAGGAAGGATTGCAAGCTACATTAGCCTCGCAAACTGAAAGAAGCAAACTTCAGGCACTAAACATGTCCTGGCTGATCAAGCACATTTGGGGTAAGTGGAAAATTGCATAAAATGATTTTTGGCCCAACTATCACTTTAACATCTTCCATTAAAAGAGTAAGACTTGTGGGATGTGTCATGCGGTTTTAGCAGCCTGAGTCAATGCTCTTGCTCTTTAATTCATTTAATTTACATTTATTTTTCAGCCCATATGCTGAACACAAATGGGTGTTTTGCATGCAAGAGTCAGTAGCAGACTATTGCTAATCAGTGACTCACTGCAGCCGCATGTTCTACACACAGTGACTCAACGTCTTTGCTCCATTTTAAGCAGGTGCAGTCTCTTGTCCATATTTATAATGTTCTGTGCCTGCAGTCTGTGCAAGCATGGACAGGCCCATAACAGGATCAGGTATAGTTACTAATACTCAAATTTGCTATTATTGAGCAAACTGAATGTGGCTTTGAATAGACCTCAGAGAACCCATAGAACAACAGCTGAGATGTTTTTCATCACAACTGGATCGTGAAGTGCAGAAGGCTCATAGCTGTATTTCATGGAGCCAATGTAAAACAGTTAAAACATCATATCATTTAATATAGTTTATGGTGTATCTGAAAGGGGTTATCGGGGCCTTTTGTATAGTGTACTTTTTATATTGGACTGTTGTGTTGTATAGTTTTTATTCTTTTGGTTATGCTGATCCTACTTTCTTCTCTTGTTCTGTCCACTTGCTGCTGTAACAATGCAAAATTTCCACTTAAGATAAGATAAACCTTCCCACAAGTGGGAAACTTGCATTATCATAGCAGAAAGGGTAAAAGCAGCGAAAATTAAAAAAGAACAGAATAGAATAAAATTACCAACAAAATGAATACTATACAATCTAGAAATATAAAATATGGATGTGTGTAATGGAAAATATATATGTATATGTATATGTAAACTTTAATAAGTATATGCATGTATGTACACAATGAGTATATGTATGTACAGATATATTATATGTATGTACAGATATTTATAGTAAGAACATTGAGGATATATATATATATATATATAGAAATTGCACATTTCTCCCAGTGATACTATTCCACCCCTAAAAACTTGTGGGACTCATAAAATGTTATCTTATTACATTGCATTACATTCAATCATTTGGCAGACATCTTCATCCAAAGTAACATACAGTTTGAGGAAACACTCAAGCTTCAGGATAGTAGGAGAACAAGCGAGAGTTCTAAGTACTAGGTTTTTAAGTAGGAAGTTGGAGGGATGTAAGCTTAATGAGAAGAGCAAATGTGATTTATGATAGATCTAGATTTTCGGGAGAAGCTTGAATGTTTCCTCAAATTTTAAGTCGTTTGGGATAAAAGCATCTGCCAAATGAATGAATGTAATGTAATAAGGCCTAGTACTGGTAGTTCTCCACTTACACAGGCTCTCACAAAATGAATCAACCAACATGTTTTGAATTGGGCTCAGTTTCTTGAGGGAAACTTTACGTTTTCTGGAAGTTCTAGATACACCACAGACTGTGAATATGAGTAGCAGCCTCACTAGTGAATGTGTGTCAGGGGTAGAAATCACTGTAGAAATTCAATATACAGGGTAAAATATATTTTAATTATTCAGAGCAAAACCTCATATCTACAAAACAGCAAATATGCTCAAAAAAGTTTCTAAACTTTTAATGTGAATTAGTGTAACATGAATCTTAGGGCATTTCTCTAGGTCTTTTCATAAAGAAATTCAAATAATAAAATAAAAGAAGCTATAGACGTTTTCCAACGGTAGTGATATTTTAATATGTTCATTACAAGCCTTAAAAAAGAATGACTTTTTTTTAACTGTTTAATCCACAACAGCCAAAAAGTGTGTCAAGTCCAGTTCTGTTAGCTTAGCAGAAACAGGGTATTAGAATTATTAGAGTGCTTGTAACAAATTAGAAATATCTTACGGGTGTGTTGTTCCTTGTTTTTTGACCTTGTTTCAATATTTATGGCCTGAACTGAAGTCATGGTTCACCACTGGTTCGCATACCTTCACTGTTGGATCAACTCTGTAAATGCCAGCTGCCCTTTATATTGCTCGAAAATGTCACGATGAACAGATCAATAGACCAAAATACACCAGGAATAAAATCTTTTTACTCAGACTGCCACCATGAATTCAGAATGCATTTTCTTCTCTTGTAAAATCCCAGTATAGGGAGTTCATGATTTTGTGTCAACATCATCAATGCGACAGTAAAAGTTTTAGAACTTTTAGAACAGAAATTGATTAATAACCGTGGTTGCAGGCTGTAGAGGTGTCACTGGGATTGTGAAACTCTGGGAAGGGGTGGGCGTAGAGATGTGATGATTTTATGGGGATCTTTTATGTATGCATGCCCCGGTACAAGCACTGAGTATACTTGACTCAGTTTGTCATGCTTCCCCTCGTTTTATTACAAATTGTAAAACTTGTTGTCATCGCTGTGAGCTATTTTCTCGGGTTGGATGGTCCTCATTGGAAACGTATTGTTGTAAAGTGACAAACACTGTAAAAAATATATGTAAACTTTAATAAGTATATGCATGTATGTGCACAATGAGTATATGTATGTACAGATATACGAATATATGTAAGAATACTGAGGATATATATATATATATATATAGAAATTGCACATTTCTCCCAGTGATACTATTCCACCCCTAAAAACCCCTAAAAAATGTTATCTTATTACATTGCATTACATTCAATCATTTGGCAGACATCTTCATCCAAAGTAACATACAATTTGAGGAAACACTCAACACACAAATTGTAAAACTTGTTGTCATCGCTGTGAGCTATTTTCTCGGGTTGGATGGTCCTCATTAGAAAGGCGATGGAAAATGCACTGGTATAGATTTGTATATAAAGGTCTTCTAGGCCGGCTTCCTCCCTATCTCTGTGCGTATCTTCAGCAAAAGTCAGATGGACCTTATGGTTTATGATCACAGGACTTTTGTTCGCACAAAGAGTGGGAAAATGGAATCATTTGCAAGGCACTTTCAAACTTACAAATCTTGTTTCTTGGCATCAGTTCAAATTTATTCTGAAGGACATGGAGACGAAGTTGCTTACCTGTAATTGTTTTGAATGATTAGTTTATTCTGTTTATTCAATTCCTTTGCATGTTCGTGTTCTGTCTGGGTTGTAATGTTCCCACTTGGCCAGGACTTTGTAAAAGGGATCTGCGATCACAATGGGACCTTTCCTGTTCACACAAAGAGAAAATAGAAAATAGAATACAAATATGGGTGGGAGTATAGAAATGCAAGAACATTGTTGGGGTAGAGACTTAATAGTATTGTTAGTTGGGGTAGAGACGTAATAAGTTTGTTGGGGGGTTTAGTTTTGATTCACATTTGCCAGTCTGTAGTAGTTGGTGGCCTAGTGGTTAGGGTGTTGCCCTTGCAATCAGCATGTTGTGGGTTTGAATCCCGGCTGCAGTGCTGGGAATCCAGGCCTAACAACACCCCTGACAGGCTATAATCATAAAAACTGCTCACTTCTGGTAAAATATAAACCATAAGGCAAATATGTGAACATGTTGTTTATGAGTTAATAAGTGAAACAGGGACTCCATTAGAGTGAACCAACCTGACTATGGTTTTAGGTTACTAGGTACTTCTTAATATATACAGCATCTTCCAGCATAGCAACTGGTAAAGCAAGTTAGGGTCTAGTCTTCTCTTTTATGATCCTTTTGATCTAAAGTAAACTAATAAACCTTTAAAGGTGAGACACAGATGCTGGGCCAAACAAATAAGATTAAAGTTAAAGCAAAAAAAAAGAATAAGGAAGAAACTGTGAAAGGCCAACTTGGAAATGAGGAAAAAGTCATACGCAATCATTTAAAAAACCCAGTCAAATTATGTTTTGTTGATTTTCTAAGTGAAAATTAGCACTCGCCCGCTACAGAAAACAGTAAGATATGCATTTTCTGCTAAAATATAGACACAATCCTTAGTAACAAATTTTAACAGGAAAAAACGATTATTCTTATTCTTGCTCCTGGGGTGCTGTGATCCTGGCCATCTCCTGCTTCCCTTGGTGAATGGGTTAAATACAGAAAAGGAATTTCATGCTGTTCATGTTGTGTGCTGTGGTGTGAAATAAATGGTCACTGTACAGGGAGGATGTGTATTTTTTCTCTTAACAAGCCAACAATAATATGCCATTTGAGAGTGCCAAAACTCATGTGTGCAACTGAACATGGCAGAATTTTCTTTCCTCCTCTGCTGGGTGGTTTTCTGCTCCTGACTGATGGTCCTGTAATATAACAGTCTAACAGTCTGGTTAAATGAAGCAGAGGGCAGTGTAACATGTCAGAGCAACCTTGTCCATTGTTTATTGTACTAACAAACTTTAAAGTGAGCTCAGTAACATTTCAGCGCTTACTAATATAACTAAAAGCTTAAATGTTTCATGTGTCTTTTTGTAGATGCTGCGTAACAGTGAGAAGAAAAGTGACTGCAATCATATATTCATTCTATCTGGATCTCACCAATCAACGTATAGTCCATGTAAATGTAGACTACACTGCCGCCTAGTGTTTACAGCACCACAGTACATCTTTAAAGCAACCTGCAACAAGGTCTGGACCTATTTCTAATTTCACATTGCATTAAAACTGCTGTCTTCAAAATCTAAAAGATATACCTTTAACATAGATAGTCGTATGTAAAGTTTGATTTAGCTGAATGTTTTTTGTTGACCACATATTATTTATTTGCTGAATTAAACATTAATTCATTTTCTGTAACAGCTTAATACTTACGACGATCGGGGTTCCCCAGAGTCTATCCCGGGGTCTAAGGCCATGAGGCAGGGACTTACCATCGCACCGCAGGACACACACACACACGCACACACACACACACACACACACACCTATGGTCAATTTAGAATGCCTACTTGTCTTTGGAATCATCAGAGATAGGTTTATGTGGGTTTTGTAGTGTTTTTCATGCTGATTTCAAATCTGTGTTTAGCTTTTCCCGCATGTACAGTTTTTGTGCTGAAGCTACTTATATATTGCATGATAGTTGGTATAATTATCATATAAAAATCATATGCTAAGCGTTTTTGAAGAAACAGTGGTAGCTGACTGACAGTAGCCCCATTTACATGGACACTTTTTTCACTTTTAAATATGGAAACCGATTAAAAACGTCCCTTGTAAACGGTTCACGTACCAGAAAAGTAGCCTAATATTACTCATAATTCAAAAAGTTGATGTGGCTGAAAAAAACTGAAAGCAGATCTGAAATCAGCATGAAAAACCTAAGTATGTTGTGGTTTCTGATGATTACAAAAAAGATTTTTCTGTTGACCTGTGTGATAAGAAATGAGACCTATTTGAAAGTTGTGGTACACTTTATATTTCTTAATATGTTAAATACATACTGTGTAGGTGCCCCTTGTGCCTCCAACCCAGCTCAGACCTGTCAAGGCCATGACTCCTCAAGATCTCTGAAGGTGGTATTTACTCCAAGACATTAGCAGCAGATCCTTCAAGTCTTATAAGCAGGGAGGTGGGACCTTCAAGGGTCAGACTAGTTTGTCCAGCATGTCCCACAGAAGCCCATTCGGATTGAGATCTTCTGGGGAATCTGGAGGCTTAGTCAACACCTTGAACTCTTCGTTACATTCCTCAAACCGTTTCTGAATTTTTTTTTGTGCAGTGAAAACACCCGTTGCCATTAGTAATTACGGTTGCCATGGAGTGTGCTTGGTCTACAATAATGTTTAGGTAGTGGTACGTGTCAAAGTATCCACATGAATGTAAGATTTCAAGGTTAGGACCGTGATGCACTGTGTGTTCTGACATCTTTCAATTTGCACAGCAACAGATGGACTAGTCTTCACTCCCCACATGCATCAGTAAGTCTTGGGACTACAAGACCCTGACGCGGAGTCATCGGTAAATTCCTTGATTCACTTTTGATGGTACTGACTACTGTACACTGGGACTACCGCACAAGACCTGCCGTTTTGGAGATGTTCTGACCAGTTGTCTAGCCATTACTATTTGTACCATGTCAAAGTCAATCAGATCCTTATCCTTGCCTGCTTCCAAAACATCAACTTCAAGAATTAGAACTGTTGTATAAATGCATGGGCTGCACATTGTTTAACTGTTATAATATTATCCTCCACTACAGTAACTCTGTAATAAGCTGTGTGTAGTAACAACACACTGCATACATAAGAAGGGATAAATCGCTATAGACTGAAAAAAAAGACCATGTGATAATAGGATCATGGTTTTGACATTACAACCATTATGAACTGAAAGAAAATGTATTTTTCAATCTTTCTTCTAGGTAAAAGAATAGAGACAATGTAATATTTTTAGGTAATTTATTTGAAGTGCGTACAGAGGCAAAAAATAACATTTATAGGTGATATGACACATAAATAAATGATCAGTTAAAGCTAAAGAAGAAATTCACAAAATTATGCCTGGTCCAGAGAATTCAGTACAAATTAACTGGTAAAACTTGGTCAGTTATATGACTGTACCATAGAAACATTTAAGTGCAATAGCAATATCACTCACACACACAAAATGCATCAAACTGCTTTACATGATCAAAGCACACATAATGAGTACAGACACATATTAGAATCATGATTTACAGAGGTCTGTCTGTTGAAATGTTTATTCAGCTTTACAAATGAGCACTGCTAGAAGAAAAATTTTAAAATCCTGTTTTAAAAAGCTACTATTAAAGAGACATACAGATGAAAATGTAATAAAGGTGGAATAATTGAAATAGCTGTTTTCATGAGACCAGAAAATGCCACTGTAACAGAGAGATTAGAGGGAATATTGATCTGATGCTTCTGTCTGCCTAGTTATATGAGGGACCTGGGCTTGACATGAAAAGAGCGGTCAATGGATACAACAGTACAGCAGAGTTAGACACACTACACAGAGGTAAGGAAGAAAAGAGACAAGTGGGGCCCAAATGAAAATAAAAGTCATTTGTTAAGTTTTCTTTAGCCACTAAAAAGCTACTGCAGATGAATCCATTTTTTTCTACGAGTTTTACTTTATCATTTTAATAAGATGAGCACATTAGTGGAATCCAGTTAGACAGTGCTGTGATGGATATCATCAAACCTTTTTTTAAATATCACACCATGTGAAGACAGCTGCCCTTTTCATTGTAGGAACATTTCATGATGAATGGATCAAAATCTCATAATAGTCAAGTACACTGTCATAAACCCTCACAAACAAGTGTCAGCTGTCATAATATTTCCTGTGGTGAGATGACTTCAAAACTGGCTAAAGTGGTCTTTGTGACAACTGATGTTTGTTGGAGTGTCTTGAAGATGTACCTGTGTGATAAGATGCGACGCAGAATGTGTTGTTTCACAAACTCTATTTTCTTGGAAAACATTCTAGTGAAGAACTTTAATACCACTCTCTCTTCGTCACTGAACTTTTGTTTGAACTCCTTTATTTTGTTAACTTCTTTATTATTTCACTGCCCTTTAAACCCCTTGGACTGTAAATGTGTGGTTCTGCGCAGTTTGCGTGAGAAACGCAAGTTAAATTAAGATTCAGAGTTTGTACTGCTGTTGAATCAAATCAGATTTTTGTGCTGCACCTGCTCTTACACATAAAACTACCCTCAGTGACCTGAGACAAGTAATCGTACCATCATACCAAGTGATGCAATTTCACTTGCTAAGGTTTTGTAAAAAACTATAACAATACATTAGATATGTTAGACATTAGACATTATTTTTATTAGTGTAGCACCTATACGACTTTTTACAAACTATTTGTGTACTTGCCGATACAGATTACTGATACCGATATTTCTTAGAATCCAGCATTATCAACCACCGAAAGTGGCTGGCCATCAAGCGCTATAAAGTGAGTAAGAGCCTCTGTTATTTTTATGGTCCGCGAGATGTCTTTTGACATTTTCTCTTTCGCTTTTGCAAGAGGTTGGTTGCTGCGGTCTTGCACTAGCATTAGCGAACTCTGTGTATTTAGCACTGTGCTGCGTCTTCAGATGTTTAATCAAATTACTAGTGTTAAACAATGTACTTTCCTCTCCAGCCCTCGACACCATAGCAGTATAGATCTTACAGGCTGCCTTACTTCTGTCGTCGTCTTTTATCTTAAAAAATGTCCAAATCGCTGACATTGCTTACTCTTCCTAATGAAAAAAAATCTACTGGTCCATGGCCTTGATACTTTCTCACGAGCTCGTGGATAGGATATCTGATGCCAAGTTTCCGGCTCGTTGTCTCCCTCTAGACGTTGAAGTCAGGTAGAACAACAAATCACATCCGCCCAGTGTGATCAGTTTGTCGTAGTGAAATAGGATATTGTTTAGTGGGTTCGGTGCATAGTATCAGCAATTCACGTACGAATACGAGTACGAGTATTTTAGCGAAGTATCGGCCTGATACCTGATACTGGCATCGGTATCGGTGCAACACTAGTTTTTATGGTGGTAGCAAACCTTCATGGTCTCTCTTTAAGGCAATGGTCATCAGCCTTGTTCCTGGTGATCTACCTTTCTGAGAAGTTTAGTTCCAGCCAGTCTGTAACACCTGCTCTGGCTAGCAAACGTCCTGAGAATCTGGAGTGTTAAGTAAGGGTGCAGCATTTTAGCTGCAGGTTGGAGCTAAACACAGCAGCAAAGAAGATCTCCAGGACGAGGATTGGTGACCACTGCTGGAGTATGAACAGTGCAATTTAGGGTTTATTCTGGAGCACATTTCTAATTGCGGCTGAGGATAATGTGCATTAGAGCTAATGTTTCATTTTGTACACATTCACTGTGGCAACTCCAGAAAAGGTCTGCACATTTTTGTGTTGACCCCTGAGATATTAATTCAGTTTCACATGTGTTAGTTGTGTAAGATCAGGGCATTGATGGATAGAAATCTAGATTATTTTCGCACTGAGAACTAGAAGAGATAATTAAACATGACATAATTATGCTCTGACCAACCACATCTCTCCAGCTGAGTTTTCAGATGAATGACATATTTACTGCGTCTAAGTCAACATAATATAATAACATACTGTGCAAATCCCGCATCATAAAGACTCTACAGCGTTTCCCAGGACCCAAAGTACTTTAGTGATTTCTCAGCTCACACAACTGATCCAGCTAACAACATTTACGGCATTTAGCAGACACTTTTTAACAGTATCTTACTACAGCAGACAGCCTCCCTGGAGCAACTTGGGGTTAAGGGTCTTGCTCAGGAACCCAGTGGTGGTATGCTGAAGGTAGGATTCGAA
>JBBPCY010077532.1:20000-27810 GCA_037974405.1 Brachyalestes nurse | reverse complement strand
GTACAAAAAAACAAGGTTCAAGTTATTTAATTAACGCTGACAATCATTTTATTGCTCCTTAATGCAATATTTTTTATTTACTATTAATTTGAACATTCGTTTTTCTGTGCTGAACGTTTCACTTCACTTTAACAGAGACACTCTTGAAGATACTGACTGCTTCTGCTGCTCCATGATGAAAGAAAATTCTGCTGGTATCAGAAAAAAGAAGACAGATTTACAAATGTTAACTTGCTGTTTCTCGGAAGGTGCCTGATGTGATCGGGGCTCTGGACCATGGTTGCCGGTGTTCTGATGAATCATGCTACCCTGCCGAAAAATGCTCCCTTTAAGTGTATACAGTTTTTAACACTGATAATGATGAGAAATAGACAAAATATTCATAATCAGAGAAAAATATATTTTATACAAAATATTTACTTGTAAGCAGGGTACTGATTCATGCTGCCTTGTTTTATATTTAAATTGATAGATTACATTAATGGTTAAGTTAAGATTTACAGAAATATTTTAACTGTAGCTGTGTAACTATGTTAAAGGGAACACCACTGTTAAAAAGCACCTTATTTGTTTAAAGTGTTTGCAAACTAAATGTTATTGCATTTTTGTTCATATAGCAGTATACTTTCTAAATAAAAGTGCACAATACACAACAGTGTATGACACTGCAGTTATTTGTGATTAAAAAGTGAATATATATATACGTATATTTGTTAGGGAGGAGTATGTCTTGAATATCTTGAATAAAATCACAAGAAAATGTGAAGAAAGGGTCAGGCAGTGGCTGCTTTAAACTTAGGTTGTCTTTTAAACTAAGTAGTTCCTCTGCAGCCATTGCTGCTATTTTGTGTCATCAATAAAACCCAAAAACTGAAGGACACTCTGGGGTATTTGACCTGTACTTCAAGTCCATGAGAACAGAACTACAGAAAAGAATACATTTTGAGAAACGCTCTGTTTTTTGTTTATGTCTGCTTGTGAAAACACTGGAGCTGGAGATCCCCCAATAATTCCACTTTTTGTTGTTTTCTTTTATCAGTAGGCCTCTTTCCTCATTGGGACAGTCTGTAAACATCACAGCAGAAAATACATTTTGGATTTGGTTTGTTTCTAACCATTAGATCAAATGGGGAGCAAAAGGTTCAGCTCAACAAAGGAAAAAAATTACATTCATTGGGAACAGGATAACAGTGGTTGAAACTAACCCACACACTTGTCCAGACTGACCGGATTCTGAGAAACATGATTAAACAACTACAGTAGGGTGGATGGGTAACTATGTGAGGGAAAACCTGGGGAAAAACTTTACACTGAATTTAACCATGACCTTTTTATTTTGTTATACAAGTTTACCCAGTAATTTACAGAATCATCAAACTCGGTTCTAAATGGCTCATTGCGTGTCACATTGTCACATAAAAACACTACCCCCACCCCAAGTACATTAACTTATTACTTACACCAACCAAAAACCTGGAAATATAGTAGCTACATTGAATAGCTATGTATTTGATGTAGCTAACAAATCATTGAAACGTATAACCACACAAATACCATTGTGCAAACTGCATGTCTCAAACAGTGTTCAATTCCAGAGTAATTTCAGAGTGGTTTATTACACTGATCAGTCATCTCATTGCCACTGACAGGTGAAGTGAAGAACATGAATTATCGCACTACAGTGGCAAGTAGTCAAGCAGCTATACCTCTGCACCAGTCAAGGCAGATCTTAGGGAGCAAGTGAACGGAGTTGAAAGCAAGATAAGTGGGCAAGAGTAAAGACATGAGGATCTGAACAGCTCTTGTGGGGTGTTCACAGTTTGCAGAAGTTCAAGGAAAGACGACTGGTGAGCCGGCAGTGTTTTGGGTGTACAAGGCTCACTGATGCGTGTGGGAAGTAAAGGCTAACTCATCTGGTCCAATCCAACAATAAGCCACTGTAGTACATACCGCTGAAAACATTCATGCTGGCTACGATAGAAGACACTGGGAGTGTAAAATGACTCTGCTTCTCCCTCTTGCTAACATGCCCCAAAGGATGATGCTGGACCGGAAGGGTTTCCTTTAGCAAGTTGGAAAAGAGTTTGCTGTCCAAAGAAAATTGGAATTTTATGTGACTCGGAGGAAGCATTTGCTAGCCTTCACCTTCCCAGTGCTCATGTTATGAATGGGTTAGTCCTAGCCAGTGGGTGGAATTTGGTGTTCAAAATTGGTGAGACAATTGGGCAAAAGACAAATGTTTTGATTCTTCAGAACTTCAAGTATGTACCACACAGGTTAGTTTTGCTTAAAAAGTTTTTTTTATTTAAAAAAGTTTGCATTGTAGCATGTTCATTCAAAATAGTGACCTTTTAAAACAGCACAAAAGAAAAATAAACAGCACAGCAGCAATAAACACAAAAACCTCAAATAGCATACAGTGACAAGAAAAAGTATGTGAACCTTTCGAAATTTCATAGTTGTCTGCATTAATTTGCCATAAAATGTGATCTGATTGTCCTCTAAGTCAAGGGTATTGATAAATTTAATGTGACTAAAATAATAGCACAAAATTCTGATCTTTCATGTCTTTATTGAGGACAAGCATGAATAAACTCATAGGGCTAGTGAAAAAAAAATATGTGAACTTTTGGAAATAACTGGTTGACCCTGCCTTGGCAGCAATAACCTCAACCAGGCGCTGTGGATCACACTTGCACATAGTTCGAGAGGAATTTTAGCCCATTGTTCCTGGCAGAACTGCTTTAGCTCTGTCATATTCTTTGGTCATCCCATTTGTATGGCTCTCCTCAAGCCATTCCATAGCATCTCTATTGGGTTGAGGTCTGACCTCTGACTTGGCAACTTTCTGAAGCCATTCTGTTGTGGCCTTGCTTGTGCAATGTGCTATGCACTGTAAGCTCATGAACAGAGTAGCTAGTTCCTATTGTGCCTTCAAATCTTTGGCTCTCACTCAGAGTTGCTTCTTTATCTCATTGATCAGGGCCGTTCTTAGGCGTACATGAACTACACATCCGCGTAGGGCCCCGAGTGTGAGGGTTTTTTTTTGTAAGCTGTGGGCCTAAGGCCCCTGTCATGCCCCTGGCACTGCAGCCGTCTGTGCCAGTCCCTCACGTCGTGTGTCACAATACCCTCCTCATCATAAATCTTATCGTTCTGAGTCGACTTCGGAGGGGAAGGGTCGGAGCAGGGGGCAGCACGCAGGGAATCAGGGGGCGTGGCCGTTGGACTGGGAATGTATAAACAGCGATCACTCAGTCTGGATAAACCATTGCACAACATGGATCTAAGGCCTTTCCGGATGTTTTATTAGAACACCTTCCTGAGCTCTGGAGTGACTCCCCCGGACCCCCCATCCGGGGCCTGCACATTTCTGAACTGTGTAGGGCCCCCAAACTGCTAAGAACGACCCTGCATTGATGAGTCTTCGTTGGGCTCTTGGGGACATTTTGACTGGGCACCCACTTCTTGGTAGAGTAGCCACATTCACAAAGTGTCTCCATTTGTTGATTGTTTGCCTATGGACTGGTGGATTTCTAAAGTCTTTGAAATCACTTTGTAACACTTTTCAGCTTCATGTAACTCCACAATTTGTGACAGTAGATCCTCTGAAAGTTATTTTTGGTGAGGCATGGCTCATATAAGCTTTTTCCTCTTGTGTGGAGCAAAGTTTGAGTGTTTTTTATCAGTCAGAGTAGCTCTAGTTCACACCTCCAAACTCATTTTCTTAACAAGACCCCAGGTATGCTAACACTAGATTCCAGTTTGCTTTTTGAGGTAATTAACTCAAGGGTTCACATACTTTTTCCACTAGCACAATTCGTTTTTTATGTTGTTCTCAATAAAGACATGAAGATTTCCTTGTGTTATCATTTTAAGCACATTATATTTGTGAATAACCTTAACTTAGACCAGTGGTTCCCAAACAGAGGTATTGCAGAGGGGCGCACGAATGGGATAACCTGTGTAGTTTGAATTAGGGGGGGAGGCTCATTAATGTTCTTATCTAGAAAAGGGGGGCCCTGCCGAGAAAGTTAGGGAACCACTGACTTAGACAAAGATCAGATAACATCTTATGACAAATTAATGCAGACAACCATGAAATTCCATAAGGTTCACATTCTTTTTCTTGCCACTGTATGTATGTAATGTATGCATATTTCTGAAGTATCACCATGCCAAAACACAATTAAAAATGTGGGAAGTTTCTGTTAGTGACAGTTTAAACTCGACACACTGTTTTCAATGTTTATACTGTATTGAAATCATGCATGAAACACTATACATTTTATGTTTAATAGCATAAGATTTTCTTTTATAAGGTGTCATAATCAATAACATCAATAGTGCTACAGCAATTTTGTATACACTCCACTGATCGGCCGTATTAGCCAGTTCAGAGCAGTACTAATCTGATTTTTTGGCTTAAAATGACATTTCAGATGTTTTTAGAAAGGACACACATATGGTCTTTTCAAAACTGATCTGAGCTACTTTTATACATGGTCATAATAAGATAAGCATGATGTCATATTTCACCTTATTATTACAATACTCTGTGATTTAACACACAGGGTAATTGATCGGATTGACACAAAGGGTTAGTTATTCTAAACAGCCGTCTTCTTGTTAACACTAATTGCTGGTGTATAGTAATGAGCAGTCCTATGCAAAACGTGTTTACTTATTAATAGATCAGAAAAATGAGAAGTAACACAAGCAACTGATGGATATGAGCTGGTTTGCATATTACTCACTACAATATTTCTGTCTGATTAGCTGGAGATGAAAATGCCTGTGTTGAAAATACCGTCAGGGTACAATCCAGATACTAGTCATGCGAAATAATGGAATGAATTGAAATGCTGGTGTTAATGGTGTTAACGTTTCGCTATACAGAGCTGGAGTCATGTGAGCTTCCTGTATTTGATCAGTGGTCCAAGTTCAAATTATAAAATGCAGATGCTTGTTTAAAATTTTTGCTTCACCTACACATTTTTGTACATACACAGGAAACCAGATTTAAATCAGATCAGATTAGTCAAGCATGGGCATGACCGGTCAAGAAAAGGAAACCACTCCTCAGCATGTTCTTGTTATTTGAGAATGTACATAATATGGGAGAGACAGATTGCCAATTATCCTAACAATTAATGAAAGCAACTGACACAGCATATCATTGCCATATTGTTTTACTGAGATAAAAATGTGGTAAGAAGAACTTGAGATGTTCAGGGCCAGACAGGAAACACTTGAGTTTTTGCCACCAAGCTTTTATCCTGCTATGGGACTTTTTGTTTAGGAAATAAAGGATGCAATAACGAGCTGGTAGGACATCTAGTCACATTGTTCCTGTGTTCTCGTATCTGAAGCTGTTCTGCTTTTCATTGTCGTCAGCAGTTTTAAAAAAAATCACAACACCATAAACCTGCTTGGGTATTTTTAATGGTATCAAAAGTTAATGATGTATGATGATGTAGGCCTACCTTGTAGATAATCTGTGTATATGTCTAATGAAATAAATAAAGAAATAAGTAAAGAAGCCCCAAATTTGCTTTAAAATGGGAGATTCCTTATATCATAAAAAGTAGAACCTTTTGTGTTAAGTAGTGAAGAAACTGTGGGAATATCAAACTCATCTCAGCATTTTCAGTTTTAACCAGATTTACCTCGGAGTGGTTTTGTTCGGTCCATCTATACCCCATTTTGTACCCCATATTGTTTGAAGATTTATATTCAGTTGTGTTAAAACCAGTTAGTTTCACTGTAAGTTCACTGTAAGAATCTGGTCAAATGGGCCAGTTTGAACCTTAAATAAAGCTATTTAATGTCTTAATTTTCTTTTTTGTATGCTAAAGTAGAAAACTGCTAATGGTTAGTAGTTACTGTAATTTGTGGAACAATACTCAGATCAACAGTCAGAACTGATGCATAAAAATGATTATGTTCAGAAACTTTTTCATTGAATTGTTCATTTGTGCCCCACTCTCAGCCTAAAGCAAGAAACGTACTAAAACATGCTGTGCCTCCGGAGCCAGTGTTTGGGATGCTGGTCTGGAAGATTTATATTATTTAGCTAATGTGTTTTTGCATTAATGGAGACAATTTCCAAACTGCTAATGGTTAGTAGTTACTGTAATTTGTGGAACACAGATCAACAGTCAGAACTGAAGCATAAAAATGATTATGTTCAGAAACTTTTTCATTGAATTGTTCATTTGTGCCCCACTCTCAGCCTAACATGAAAAAATGTCAAATATGCTCAGAAACACTCTGTTTTATGTAAAGCTAATATGCTGAGATGTTTACCCCAATCAGAAGAGCCAGTGTGGGGAGATTTTTTTGAGGAAGGAACGGAGTGAAAGGGTGTGTGTGTGTGAGAGCGAGAGAGAGAGAGAGAGAGAGAGAGAGAGAGAGAGAGAGAGAATAAGCAAAAGTGAAACTAAGACTTCCTGGTATTCCCCACTATGATAGTATCACTAGTATCAGGGAAATTCATGTGGTGAGGTTCCACACGTTTTTATCCAGTACTTTCCGTTGAACAGCTTGTGTCATCTGTCCAAATAATACAGTTATTATGCCATAATCTAATTATTTTAAAAGGACTGGGCAGAAAAGCGGTCAACACCCCATAACTATAATAATACCATCCTCTCTAACTGAACACGGTTCTGAACCAAGCTCCCCCGAGAGTCCTACAACGCTACAGACTGGAACAGCTGCGGAAAGGCTTGGTGTTTTACGCTGTTGACAGTACAGGAAGTCACGAGAAGTCATGTGGTTACTGATACTGTAATTACTAGATTACTTAGTTTTACAGAGTTGCCAGAGGGAGGCGTCAACGTCCTGATTATTATGTGGAATGTTATATTTACTACATGGATGGTCAGTCAGACTCCTGAACGGACCAGAATATCAACATAGGACTTATGCAAATTTACCTAATAGTAGAAAGCACTGGATGTTAATTAGTCAGTGTTTTGTATAAGCAGACCTGAAATTTGCAGCTGCAGCTGAAATTTTTTGTGAAACATTTTGTGTATTCTACCTTGTGTGACCAGTGAGAACAGTTAACAATGATGAAAGAGCACCCACATCACAGATACCTAAATAATTTGTCCTCTGCCATATTAAGAGGCTTCTCATGAAGAACTGGGGGAATATTTTCTTTCTGCATATAAACAGAAACAGGAAAAAGACAGTCATTGCAGAAAGCACTGAATGTCAGCAAGCTTTATTACAACACTGCTTCCCTTATCTGGAAATGCACAGACATAAAAAAGCAGGTTTTCACCTGGCTGTTGCTAGGTAACATCCAGTTTGGCCAATCATATCAGACATTGACAAAGAGACTCTTCTGGTAGTTTTCTTCAGTGCTGGCAAAATGTCACTATTACAATGAACTGAAATTCTTCTGAAACAATAATAAATAAGCAGGAACAAGAGTGCATTTTGGATGCTGAGTATAAAGTTAAGCTAAATGTGTTACATCTTGTCAAGCTTCAGCTCATTTTTCTGGTTTGAAACATTGGAAATTGTCTCCATTAATGCAAAAACACATCAGCTAAATAATGTAAATCTTCCAGACCAAACACTGGCTCAGGAGGCACAGCATGTTTTAGTACGTTTCTTGCTTTACCAGCACACGTAGTAAGGAACTAAAAAAGAGCTGGTTAGTTGGTGCAGATGTAATGAGAACAGTGACACTCAAGTGTGGAGGGCACTGGGCCTCCAGGACTGAGACTGGGAAATGTTGTGCTGCCATATCAGTCTTTAACATTGAGCTAATGTTTCAGAAAAGACATTTTAC
>JBBPCY010077532.1:0-15000 GCA_037974405.1 Brachyalestes nurse | reverse complement strand
CATGGTGCCATGAGCAAATATGTAGCAAACTTTGATAAGACCATTGGCTTACAAAAAAACACTACACTATGTGAAACTCCCTTGTTGGAGTCCAGGTCAGCTTTCTGTAAAATTCTCATAATTGTTAGATTTAACTGCTATTCATGTTTTAGGAATGAGAGAAGAATTATTAGGTATTGGGACTAACCTTTGCACTGCACTTGGACTCTCTTTTTTGTACAAAACATTATTCTTATTGCTTATCTTTTTGTTTATATTTATTCAAATTTCAATTTTCTTTACAGCCAAATTGACTTAAGCTGTCTTTTTGGTATTTTAATTTTACTCGCAGCTCAAACATGAGACACTAGCACTAGCATTAATTTTTTTTGTATTTTCTATTAACCATAGACACATTTTTAATATTTTCTTTTTAATAGGCCAAACTTGCATCATGAATTTATTATGGAAAAGCTTTTTTTGTCCTATTCAAGTAACATGAATCAAAAAATGTGCTAATGTAGGAAGTTTGAAGTAACTGACCACGATGAGCCACACTGGTAAAGACATTTTAGTGTAGATCAGTGGTAGTCAGGCTTATTGACTGTATAATGACTCACATTTTATTTATCTAATTTATTTTAAGAAGCCTCACATATTGACTGAGTTTGGTGTTATTTAGCGTAGTGTTACCCTATGCCAAGTTTCATTTTGTTATTTTTTTTATTAAATTGTAGTCTCATATTAAAATGTGCAGAAGTGGGTTTTCTGTAGAGGATGTGCACTTCATGTGTACTTAACATTACATATTACTTGAAGTAACAAGGAATGTCTAAACTTTTGTCTACCACTATGTGGGCATTTACACACACACACACACACACACACACACACACACGTGTGCACATTCGTGCGTGCATAGGTCATGGGTCTTCTGCTGGGAAACCTTTGGCACAAGGGGGTCCTATGTTAGGCAAGCAGTTTGGAGTTTGTGGATAATCAGGTGACTGGTGTGTGCTAGACTGGCACAGATTTTTAAGTAGCCCATTTCATGTCATTTGTATAAATATAACCGCAACACTGAAATACAGCACATGGTTTACCTCAAAGAAATGGCACAAAATATAAAAACTAAATTTGGCTGATTGCATGTTTGGAGCACAAAGTGACAGTTTTGGCCAATTCTGATCATGCATCCCTACTAATATTTTGATTTGCATTACACTGCTTACATTTCTGCTCGGCCGTTGTTGAGCCAAGTGAATGTCTAGTGAAAAGATTTTAAATGTGCTCAATTTAAAATCATTATAATAATGATCATCACCACCCCTTTCAGCAGTTTTCCATTTCCATTTCCATTTCCTCTAGTAGAGTTTAGGTTACCTGCTTGCCAGAGACATCTTAATAGTAAAAGGGACGTTGGTGGCCAGCAAGTCCAAAACAAAATGTTATGAAGTCAGTATTACATTATTTACTTCAAAATAATTGAAGCCTGGCATGTTTGCCTGTGCTACATTTAAAAGGTAAATTATGAAATTATGCTTAGCATGTTCAGTGTGCAAAATTTTGTTTTAATATCTCACTCATTTACAGGTTAACTTCACGTTCATCAGTGGAGCATTTCAAGATATTGAATCTAACTGTTGCCAGCACATTCTGCTCTCATTACTGATTTGCATCCCAGTAGTTTCTCAAAAGTCTGGCCTACCAAGAACTGGCCCCCCGTGACATTACCTTTCAATAGACAGACAGGTCTCAGTACAGTTTAACAGTATTTAACTGGTAACTAATTTTTCTTTCTTTTTTATGCACTTTTTTGTATTTGCATTGGACACATGATATTTTATTACCCATATTTATGTTCATTTTTTAATTTATAATGCTTTGGCCCTTTGCATTTTATAACTCCTTGGCACTCAGATCTTCCCTAGTGATCTGCTAACTACTTGAGGCACCTGTTTTGAGGGCTTTTTGCCTGTTGTTAACTCTCTTGTACATAAACTAATGATGCAGCTGACCAAGAAATAAATGAACAATGACACACAGAAGCTAAAACACTATTACCAGTCACAGATAAGAAAATAACATTTTAACATTTATAAGAAAATTTAACATTTAAAAATAAAATATACATAGTACACACAAACAGTAGGTTCTTGTAATGGTGCTGTGGAAGAAAATGGCTAAGCATAAAAACTTGAGCGACTTTAAAAGTTTGAATTGTGTCAGGACACCGCGTCAGAGCTTCTCTGAAACAGCAAGACTTGTAGAGTGTATCCGATCTACAGCGATGCATACCTACTAGGGATGAGCGAGTACAGCATTATCTGTATCTGTTAACCATATGAATTATCTGTATCTGTATCTGTACTTGGACTGGGCGTGGCCTAACCCGGAAGTGGGTGGGATTTAACCTGGAAGTGGGTCGGGTTGTCTTGAAATGGGCGGGGCTTTAAAGTGTCAGTGCGTGAAGTAAAAAAAACTGGTTAGAGCCAGCTGACGGTTTAAAAAAGGAAAAAAAATCTCTGACAGGCAAAGACGCGAGTCGCATTCTACCAAGCACCACGTCTGAACAAACCCCATGTTTACCAAAACTCTACTGGTTAATAACTGGTTATACAATCTACTGCTAATGTCTTTGTGATACCACAGGCAGCCCAAAAGTTTTGATGAGCACATGCAGGTCAGAGCTGTCCTGGTAGCACATAGAAGACCTCCAGCATTTTAGACTTTAATTCCAGTTATGACTGTGCTATTTTTCATACCACATACTCTTGGAGAAAATCAAGAGTGTTACATTTCACTTTAGTATTCAACCACATTTTCTGATGTGTTCATTTAGGGCCAAAGACGGTTTTCTTCTGGGCACCTGTCTTCAAATGGGTGAGAAAACAATCGCAAAAGTTTTTATCTTTTTCTCTCTGTCTCTCTCTCTCTCTCTCTTTCTCATTCTTATTCTTACTTATACAAGCACAGAGGACTGTAATGTTAAATTGTAACTGCACTAGTTTTAGCCAACCTCTGCCCCTTGTGAAACCTGCTCATAAAAGATAAACCTTTATGCACTAGGTTATTGCTGCTCTAGTGGTAGAAGGGTAAAAGAAAGGCATGACATTAATGAAAAGTATTTGTAATAGAAATGTTGCACATCAAATGTTAGACTGTTTTGATTGTTAATGCCATTACTACAACTGTTTTGTAATGCATGTTCTTCTAGTCGGTGGTTATACTGGTTCATCCAGCGCACCCTTAAAATTCTTAGGGAGTTTTGTAAATACCAGATTTTTCCGGACTTAAAATTTTGGGCACAACACAAACAGCATACATGTTTATAGCACGTATGTGTTGGAGTGGCATGAGACCAGTTCACACACAGACACAGCAAGAGCCATTAGAGGCAAAGTGGTGGTATCTGTGAAACGCAGAAGGTCCAGACCTCACTGGAATTAGCATTTTCATGCATTTAACCATACAAGCAAACACTATAACCATTCATTTGTAAAAGGGCATATTTTCTAATGAAGAGGCAGATTAAACTTACTTCAATTAGAGTGTTCTTTAATATACTTGAACCTTCGTCCTCAGTTTGAATTTAAGCATAATGTTAAAAATAATTGGGCTAAAATTGTACTTTACTCTGCTCTCAATACTGTGACCTAAACTGAAACCATAATACCATCCACTACTAACATGCACTTAACTTGCACATGTATTTGTATAGCTAAATCCTACCTATAGCCCATCAGTAGAGGAACAGAACACCACTTTGGGTCATGGCTCATTTAAAGAAGGATTATTGTCTGGATATAAAGAGTACAGAAGTAGAAACCCTCTAATATTCCCTCCTACCAACGTGTTCTGTTATACTGCTCACAAGCTCACGGGCAATCTCAGGATCCTGAAAAATCAAGAGGGCACAGAGTCCTTGAGTGGGTGGTACAGAGGATGGAGACAACTACTGAGAGTTGTTCTGAATGTGACTTGTTTCTGGAGCGTTTTGATGATTTCTGCTATTTGCTGCTGAATCTGTTGTCTCACTGTAATGTGGCTCCTGGATAGCCGATCAGATCGATTAATATCACATTACATCAGATTTGAGCATGGCCTCGGTGGGCGAGAAAGATTTAGGATCTCCATTGATTACTCGGTAACAGCCTCCGAAAGAACTAGGGATGAGACATGATTTTCGAATATTTGACATACGTTTGAATATCGAATAGTTATTTCAAATGCCGTTTTAGCCATATCTCATTTGAGGGACTCCGGAACAGAACAGAAATAAAGACGTTTCCTAACCAATATTTCATATAATGCATTCATTCAGCCTGAAGGTGTCGCTAACAGTCAAGCTCCCTACAGGCACGGTAGCCTAGGCCTACTTGGCCCATAAGCTAAAATAAAAGAAGAAAAAACTTTACCGTGCGGTGCAGAGCCGGTGTTGTGCCAAAAAGTGATCGTCTGCTAGAACTTGATTTCAGCAGTTCTAAGGGACTGTTTGCAGTACATGTGTCACATATAACCCTCCTGAATGATATCAAGCAAGTCTGAAGTAGAAACAGTATTTCAGCCACAAGTTATAAGCTGCAGTCACTTTTTGGCAGCTTGAAAACTGGCATATTATCATTTTAATGTTCCTTTCAAGGTATTTCAGCAGTTAGAAGGGACTGTTTGCAGTATAATGTCACATATAACCCTCCTGAAGTTTGAAGTAGAAACAATATGATAAAATGCCGTTTTCAAGCTGCCAAAAAGTGATTGCAGCTTATAACATGTGGCTGAAATACTGTTTCTACTTCAGACTTGCTTGATATCATTCAGGAGGGTTATATGTAACACATTATATGGCAAACAGTTCCTTATAACTACTGAAATATAAGCAGCTGCGTGAGCTCCCGCGGACAGCAGACGATCGTGAACTATAACCCTTTACCAGCTCGGCCGTGGTTCCCGGGGGCTGAGGCCAGCTCATAGGTGAGTTGCTCAATGAAGATGTTTGTTTACTGTACTGTGATTTGGAAGGTTTGGAAAGAAAGCGATGCACAAATTTTAGAAATCAAACAAAAAGTAAAAAGGGCTCTGTTCAGAAGGCTACAAAGCGCTCTGTTACTGGCGCCGATGTACATCATTTTTACGTTAAATGACGGTGTCATGTGATTACAGTTTGTGGAAAAATACCTGTTTCACACACTCTGTCATCGTATGTTTGCGTGCGTGTGCGGGCGGGGGAGGGGGCCGATTTTCAAATAATATTCTAACAGTTCTCACCGATTTTCGAATAATGTTAAAGTCACACCCCTAGAAAGAACATCTGTTAAGTTACACAGACATGAAATGAACAGTTAGTCCTCTTGTCAAAGCAGTTATTAAGATAGATTAAGAGTTTTGTGTAGATGTAAGTTTAATTAGATGGATACCTTGGGGGTGGGGGGTGTGAATAGTGTGATGCATGCAAAAATCAACTGGTTATTCTTATTTTTATGGTTTCTCTTTCCCTTTTCTTTCCCTCTACAGGGCTTGGTTGTTGCTGGGTTTTCTGATATGACACGCCCACCAGAAAAGCTCAGCCTGTCGCAGTCCTGTGTTATCACAGCCACAGGTACCTAACTACGAATACTGTATACTAGAGGGTCAGGCATGTCTGTGGCTGCCCTTCACTGTGTACATTTAATATTACCTCTGTGCGACTCATGTTTCTTAGTGCGCTGTATGAATGTATTTTTAAAGAAGCAGAAATAGAAGCACACACACTCTCATAATCCTATTGTCAGTGTAGTCTCAGTAATTATACTGTGACTGAGCTTCCTGGTGTTTACTCAGGGTCATAAGCCATACATGAGGCTCATGTGGCCTAAACAGTGTCCAAGAAACAGAATCTTCTCTGAGTAATGGGTCACAAGGGCTTCCAATGGCCTCCGCTGCCCTCTCTCTGTGTCATATAAAATTGCATTTGAACCGTTCTCAAACCAGAAAGATGTATATTCTTTCTTATCACCTTGCTCATAAATTCTTATGAACTTGTCTTTTTGTGTGTGACTTCTGGCAGGAGTGATGCAAATCGCTATAGTTGAATCTACACAACGCTGCAGATCTATTCTTGCATCTTCATAGGACAACAGCTGCTTTGTGCGTCAGCCTGGTATTTCTGTTCATGCATGTTTCAGGTTGCACTCCTATAGAGCTCAGCCACACAGTGTCACACATCTGTCATTTCCAGAGTACCTGGAATGGGTCGGTAAATTGGTAAAAGCATGCTGTTTTCTGCTGTCTCATGAATTGTTTTTTTTTAATAGAGTTCCTTGCAGCTTCACTTATTGAAAACACATGATATTTTTGGCATTGCTGGTGATAGTATATCTCTTCAAGATGTCTAATAGCGATGGCAAATGTATTGTGCTCTGCTTTTAGATTAATCTGCAGTAACCTAACTTCTTTATTATATTTAGGGATGCACCATAATATCGGGATAATATCATTTGCTTAAATAAAACATCGGACAGGTGTTTTTACCCAGAATTTCAGACTGATAGTCAATGACATTTATTGTTCTCCTGATAGCAGAACAGCTAGAATACTGTGTTACTTGTATGCCATTTATTCATTGCATTGATGTTACTGCATTTGAAATCAGAAATAAATAGTAGACTTTATCAGAATGTTAATCCAGGTAGATTCAGTCTAAATTCAGAAAGACATGTTCAATCTGAAGTTACTGGCCTGGACTCAAATAATATCCAATGCAAACAATCATTTTGCCATCCTTGCAGGACTGCAGTTGTCTTTACTGCTTGTATGTTCCATTCATGAAACTGATAATAATATAATATTCATAATATTTACCCCAAAGAACAAAAAAAATCTAAGTATCTATGTAGCAGTAGACTAATTAGACTTTATAAAGAGGTTTGAACCTTTTTATATGAATAAATATTAGTCATCCTGAAACCCTCAAGAAAAAGCAAAAATAGTCCTAGAATTTTTAACTCTATAATGACCAGTTAGTAAATTGAATGCATGATACCAAAATCACAGCTGTTGTCCCCTGTCCTCATTCTGTTCTAGGCTTCATTTGGTCAAGGTACTGCTTGGTGATCATTCCCAAAAACTGGGCACTCTTTGCCGTAAACTTTTTTTTGGGTATGTGTGGATCCATTCAGCTCATCAGAATCTGGAGGTGAGTCCGCACAGCTTTTCATGTTTTTTGTGCTTGTCCACATTTATACTTTCACTCATGTTGGTTGTGTCTTCAGTGATTTTTGTATTGAGTATTCAAAGGCTTTAGAAGACAATTCCTAATGAAACAGGATACAGAGCTTAAATCTGCTTCTGGCTGTAGAATAGTCCTCCCCCACAGCGTTCAGTGTTATGCTAACAAGCGTGGACATGAATTTGCTAACAAAATTGGCAGTTAGCATTCTCTAAGTATGTTGAGAAGTCTAAAGATACTGTCTTGATAAGACTGTGAAATGTATGGGTAAAGTGTAAAAGGAAAATAAATATAGGCTTATTTTTTTTAAACTGCACATCAGCATAGTGACATTTTCCCCAAATAATGACTTAGTATGCCCAAATTTTGAATTCCTTACTTTCAACATTTTGAGTTTTCTTATTAATAATTCAAAATCTTGATGACAATAAGATACTAAATGAGAAATGAGAAATGTTATATAAATAGTCTTTTGTTTCTGAAAGTATGTAAGCAATTGTATTTATCCTCATATATTACTTATATATACAGATGAGAAATGAGTATGAAATATGGAACAAAACAGTGCATGTTTGTGAAGGCAACAAAAGTCTAATTTGTCATTTACATCACATGGATCGGTAGAAATAATTCACTGGAAAAATTTCAGTATGCCAGAATATTGAGAAATACTGAGAAATGTTTTATTTGGGACTCTTGCCATCAAACCTAGTTTAACTGGAGAGAGTGATTTGCAGAACCAGTTCTCAACCAGACAGATAATGCTAATCTTTGTTTATACTTGGGCTGCACATTCATCTTTGTCATGTATATGTCCTTCACATAAGACTTGGATTTACAGGTTAGTGATTTTTTTTTGTAGCTGAACAGACATAATATACCTACTAACAAAGTATGTTATAGACACACAACCAGATTAGCTAATCATCACACATACACACTGTAAAGGTACATAAGCCTCAACTGAACCAATATGGTCTCAAGGTTCTACTAAGATTTTGTATATATGCAAGATAAATTGCAAATGACTGTCTATCTGTCTTGTCTGTTATAGATATAACCAGCAGTTAAAGCTGAACAATGAAGATGTGCAAGTGTCCAGCAGCTGAAAGGAGTTGAACGGACCGTGTGGAAAAACAGTGAGGGACAAAAGGATATTGAGATTAATTAACTGACTAATTACTGACCTATGACATGTTATAAATGAAATGTTGTGCTGTTTCTTTTTCTGGTACTGAAAGTGCCATAAATCAGTATATTGTACAGAAAAAATTGTAACAGTTTGTGACCCAAAACATGATAACCAAAATTTCAATAAATAAATAAATAAATATGAAAATGGCTGATAATATATAGAAAATCAGTGGATTCAAAGCAGGCACACCTTCAGTATTCAATTAAAAAAGATCAGAAGGAATTGTAACATTAAGTAATATTTATATTAGAAAATTTGTATGCCCTTTCAGTTCTTGTCTATTGAAAATCTGTGGAACTGCACTAATCGGATGATTTTAAAGCAGATGATCTGATTTTTTTGTACTTCACAATTATGTATTTTTCACACCTATATTTAGATAGTATGTTTTTGGTAGTATGTCTCAGTAAATGTGTTTTAAAAGCTATAAAGTACATTCTTTCATGCTCTGTGGCATGTATAAAAATGCTAAGCAAGTCAAGCTGACCTCGGTTTAAGATCAATAAGGAAAGATTTGAGCGACTCTGCAAGGACACTGGCTAGTGTTTCAATAAGAGCAGTGATTAGGTGACATCTGCATGTCCATCTGGGGTGAGGGGAAAAAAGAGCTGATGTTCAGATGACTGAGAACATTAATTCAGGACATGATCACACAGTGTTAGCAAGAACAGTGTCCACAGCTACATAGAGAGAGAGAGATAATATACAGTGAGGGCAAATGAGTTATTAGACATATTTATGGGTAATATATTGCAAGGGGATATGCAGTATATCCTTTCAGACCTACACACAGAATATCTTGACTTCGAGCTTATAAAAATGAGCTAAAACTATATTCATAAGCAAAATAAAGTTTTTAGGAAAATAAAACGGACAGAACAAATTATTTAGATACCACAAATGTATTATATTAGTACAGTTTTTGACCATTTTCATTTTGAGGATTTGCAGTGTGGCAATTTTTGCTCTTGGCAGATTGTCATTCAATTCACAGAGGGTGCCTCTGATGGTCTCGAACTTTTAAAATCCCCCATATATTTTGAGTGTGATTTCAGGAGATTGACCATACAAGCACCCTCACCTAGAGTATATTTGGCTTCATTGTGGGTTCAGTGGTGCAATAACTGTAGATACTAGTAATATGGTTAAATATGGTAACCATATTCTCGAAAAGTGTGTGTGTGTGTGTGGACCTAATTGCTACAGTGTAGAGCAGGGGTGCCCAATACGTCGATCGCGATCTACCGGTCGATCGCAAAGGCAACGTGAGTCGAACGCGGAGACCTGCCTTTCAAAACAAACTAACGCGTACAGGTTCCTGTTCCATGAAACAGTGTTAAGGGAAAGTCTGGCTTATTTCAAGGGAAAGTAAGCCAGACTTTCCTTTAATCCTGTTTCATGGAACAGGGGCCAGGAGACCGTACAACGTAAAACCGAGTGAACCGCGAGCATTGGGTGAATCAGAAGAGTCGACTCCCATCGATTGAGATCCGCTGCTCAGCTCTCACGCTCAGCGGCTCCGATCTGTTCACGTCAGAACTTTGTTTTGATTGGCAGCCTTGTGGCCAATCACATGCGAGGAGAGAGACTTCTCAAAAACAGGGCAGATACTAACTGAGAGGAGAAACCGCATCAGCCCATTCAAGCTGAGGCATTAGATTTTTCTGAATGTCAGCCTGCACTGAGGACATACTGTTTGGTTTCTGAGTCTGGCTCAGTTTCTGGTCTGTGTATTTGTTTGCAGTGTTAAATTAAAATAAAAGTTTGATTAAAATATTAAACAAAAGTAAGAATGCCTGCTTTTGTAACTGAACAAATACACAAAATTGGGCAATTATAAGGCTTCTCATAAAAACACTAAATGCAAAGGGGTTTACAAAGTCCAAATACCGTTCCACCATGACTGATGATCATTTGGAAGTCTGGTGGAGGCTGGCTACCAGCAACTACTGTCCAGACTATGCAACTTTTGTTGATTCCATTCAATGTAAGATATCATCGGAGTAAGGTAACGGTAAAAAAAATTTACAGAATTGTATTGTGCCATACTTGTTCATGCTGTTATGCAAGGTAAACAATATATATATTTAAATATAAAGTATGCTCCGTATATGTATAAATAAATACATGGTGGCGTTTTTATTGTTAGTAGATCATTTTGACTTGGTCATTTTAAAAGTAACTTACGAGCCAAAAAAGTGTGGGCACCCCTGGTGTAGAGGTCTAGTGGCTCTGTCATGCTGTGGTGGGCACTTTAAGTCCTCTTCTCCCTTTATAGGGAACATTGCACATCAAAATATTTGCTTTCTTCCAGGATGACAATGCTCCCACCTACAGGACAGGAGGGTTTGCTGAATGGTTTCTCATGTGTACAAAAATAATACAATGTCCTTCTCTGTCACCATACTGGATCTGTTCCCCACCACCATCAATTTTGGACAGAGTTCCCCACCACCATCTTCAAAACACCAAATGAGGGATTATCTTTGGAAACACAGTAGTTCCAGATACAGAACGTTTATGGCAACCTGGCAACATTGGCCTTATAAAGCTGGGCTAGGCTCCAGCACCTTGGATAAGGATAAGCAGTGCAGATAATGGATGGCTTGGTGTATCACATAGATTCAGGTTTTTACCAAAGGGCATAGATCATTTAGATTTAGTGTTCACTGTATAAAAATACACAGTTGTTTGGAAAATTGGATTGCTCGATTTTTGAGGAACACAGTGCTTACTGATTTGTGTTAGAGCTCGTCCTGCCAGCGCAGTGGCATACTGTTTCCCTGGCAACACAAATGATCCATGGCTGATCATCTCCTGCTTCAAGGTCAAAACTTAATAGTGCCGCAGCAGCAATTTCAGTCTTTCGCTCTCGCTCTCTCTCTCTCTCTCTCTCTCTCTCTCTCTCTCTCTCTCTCTCTCTCTCTCAAACACACCCCATTTGACTGTGATAAATGAGTGGAGTGTTGTGGTGTTGTCGATGCTGGGAAAGTGTTGAGTAATAGGTTCGCGAGCATGACGCATTTTGTGATGGAATCATACATATTTTCATATTCACCTCTGCAACATGTACATGCATTTCTTTCTCAAATTTTATTTTGATGTTTACATATCCAGTAATCGCCGTTTTACGTTAAGGGTGACCCTCATTTACAATCTAGTCGAGCATAAATGAAAAAAAGGTCTGTGATGAGCCTTTTTGAGGTGCACTGGCCCTCTGTGAGATATTTACTGTGCAGAATATGCATTCAGTTCAGTTGTTTGCAAATCAAAGCAGTCAAAACCATGTACAAAACCATGTATCTCCAAAATGGAAAATTTACAGAAAAAGCAAAAGACCCACTTAACCATTTATACTGGTCCATTCATCATGAAATTTTAATGCAATGTAAAGTTTAAACTCATGGTGGACATTAAACAACAGGATTGGGTAACATGAGAGTTTAATACTACACACTGCCAAATTAAATCAAATGAAAGAAAATAGACTGGAAAAAAGTATATATTATTTGGGCAGAGTAAACTACAATAATAAACAACAAAGACAATTTAAGCCATAAAATGTATGTATAAAGAAACCATGTAAATCAGTAATTAACAAAATTAGAAAAGAGAAAACTAATAATCATCTTAAATGAACTGACACTATGATATTTTTGGATTCTGTGTCCCAGCTCATTCTGTTCTTCATATTGTGTGGAATGTTTATGGTGAAGACCAATTGAAATATTTAAAACACTTTACATTGACTTCGATTAGAGGCAAAGAAAGGCTTTCCCTTCTCTTTTCTTCAGTACACCTCTTTCTGATCAATAGCAGACATGCAGCATAGATTTGATGCATTAATCCTAATGTAAATGTAAAATAATATGTAAACGAAAATTTGGTGAAATGTAGAAAAAAGGTATAAAAATGCAGACAAAATAAAAATTGGTTAAGGAATACTAAAGAATAAAATGGGATTTCCTGTCATCATTCTGTTTTTCCAGGCAAAACACATTTGAGGCTGTATTTTAATTGATACTCTTTTCCACCAGAGGTCACTAGGATACCACACAAGACTATTTCCAAAGTATTTAGCAATAACAACTTATCATTAAATCGCAAGAGCATTTGTCATTATTTGAGGGGTGGCTATCTGAATGCCTTATAGATGCACAACTGAGTGGTTTACAGACCCAATGTGAAGGATATCTATTATTTATTTATATATTGCTATCTCGTTAAATTTCTATATTGTTTATTTGTTGTATTATTTTCGGCCTGTACTTCATTGTACATGGTGCTATATGATGAACGGTGCTCCATCGAGAGTACATCTCAGTATGTATGTATACACAGCTGCTTATGACAGTAAAGTGCCCCTGAATCCGCATGATAAATAGGAACACACTTGATCAGTTCATTGTCTTTCAAATAAAGACACTTACGTTAGTACTGATGAACCAAAGGAACTATTATCAGTGTTTATGAGAAGTTATTGAAAGTATGCAGCCTTGTTAAAAAAGGCTAAAAACAAAACTAAATTTATAGGATTTGTAGGATAGATGGGTACAAAGCTGCCTAACCTTCCAAACTATATCTGAGGGTTTCGATGTCTCAGAAATAATGAGCTGTAAGGCACACTCGGAGATAACTCTAATGCGTCTACTGAGGGAGAACTCTGTGGTTATAGTAGAAGGTGCTATTCAGTGTTCTAAAATGCTGTATGACAGACAATCTTCTTAGCCAGTTGCGGGCAAAGTGGAGCCCAACTTTGTATTTGAGTTCCAGACTAGGTGGATATGCCATCATGGTATATATCATGGTAGGTGATGAGCCTTTTTGAGGTGCACTGGCACCTATTTCCGACAGCAATTAAATTTTAAACTCATAGTGGACATTAAACAAAAGAATTGGGTAACATGAGAGTTGAATACTACACACTATGCCGCCCCTACACGTATTAGTAAGTACTAGTAAGTTATGTAGTATTCAGTGGAAAACTCATTTCGATCGTATGAAACTCATCCAGTATGGACAAACAAGTTGTAAAAGCCTGGGAATACTTGCGCTAGGCTTAGGAGGGTTAGGAGAATTAAATCTGAGCAAAAGGAAACAATCTGTTTCAAAAAATTATTGTACTTTTTCTAATGGCTCTTTATTTTCTAGAATGCACTTCATGTCTATGTCTCTACACCAATTTGTTACTAGGAGAGGAACTTCCTTAAAAGGTACTGTCTATACACCGCTTTTGCTTTACTAGGACAGGGACTGTAGGTACTGTAATAGCTTTTTATTTGTAGTATGTTGGAATTCTTGTGTCTGTGCTTGTAAAAAAAAAGTACCATGTTAAGCTTCTGAATACACCGGTTAGCTGAATCAGGGATCTCAGTGTAGGTGCAACATATAAACCAAGGAACTACAGTTGTTCTGATTGGTTTGGCACAAAGAACATCTGTGGCATCACCCTGCAGGATCTCAGAGAAGAGCAATTATGCAGTGGTGGGCCAATTTCTTCACTTCATTTAAGTAACAATTGTGGTGAGAAACCAATAGATGTGTTGACATCCTTGCAAAACTAGAGCTTGACTCTTAAAATTAAAGGCCCCTAAATGACTCTTGGCTGGGATGTAGACCACTAGGAATAATCTTTTATTTGCATATAACATTTTTACCCACATGTCATATACAAAAACACTTCATACTTTAAAAATGAAAAGTCAGCTCAGCTTAAAATTATATGGCAAATTATGGAATTTATTTTACATTTAACTCAATGTTGGGGCACCAGAGTTTAAAATATTCCAAATATTCAGTTCAGTCAAATGTTGCTTCTTACCAAACTTGTCTTTATAGACCCTGCACTTTGTGCACAGGGACACAGTTATACTGGAACAGAAAAGGGCTATCCCCACACAACATAAATTGTCTAAAATATATTATGTGTGCTGTAATTTACCTGGTAAGCAGTATTCTCATGGTATCCACCAAACCCTGATTTGTTCAACAGACTGCCGTATAATGAAGTGGGATTTTTCACTACAGACCACAGCCCAGGGTCCAGTGGAAACGCATTTTACACTACTCCAGCCAATGTTTGGTTTTCACATATTGATTTTACTTACACTGCCCTCCATTATTATTGGCTCTCCTGGTTAAGATGTGTTCTTTAGCTTCTAATAAATTCTGTTTTGTTCTAAATAATATAGGACCACAATGGAAAAAAGAAGGCAATCCAACCTTTAATTCAAGTGCATTTATTCAGTGGGGGAAAAAATCCCACATTAAGAAATATTTTTTTTACATCAAATCATGTGTGCCTCAATTATTAGTAGCCCTGATGTTAATACTTTGTACAACCCCCTTTTGCCAACAAAACAGCACCTGTCACACTTGGGGCTGTATAGGCCGGGCAGAACAGGTACGAGGCACAAATGCAGACCGATTCCATGAGTCCTTTTTCCTCTTTTCTTTATTTTAACGAAAACAAAGTAGCACAAGGGCTGAAAAGACAAAAAACAAAGAACCTGAACAAAACCACAGCCTCAAGGTATGCGTGAGGAAGAACTGACAAGGAACAGAACAGAAACACAGGCTTTTAACTCAACACAAATCCAAAACAGGTGTAAACTAAATGTCT